>CM021100.1:384591883-384705876 GCA_007115665.2 Sequoiadendron giganteum
CTCCAAATCAAGATGACTCTTTTACTTTATCTGAAGATGAGCATCGGTTTGAGTACCCTAACTCCATTTGGGAAATGGAATAGAATTAGCATGTTTTAGGTATTTTTACTGCACTTCTTATATCAGTTCCATTGTTCCAAAGTCCAAATTGTAGTTGATGATATTTTATATTCTATTAAATGAAAATTGTGAATCATTGCACTTCAAGTTCATGATATATTATAATCTTATTTTATATTTCTCTCAAGCACTCCATGAATCGTATTCCAAACAGTAGTTGATGATTTTTTATATTGTATTCAAATAAATTATGAATCATTGCACTTCAAGTTCAGGATATTTTATTTAATATTTTATATTGCACTCTAATTCTCCATCATATTTTATATTATATTGCACTTCATGAATCATATCAGGATTTTTAGTCAAAACATAACAAAATCTAACAAACTAACAGTTCAACATCCATAACTTAGAAATGAACAAAATAACCCTTGATCATTTTATTAAAAATAATAATATGTTTATACAATGGAGAGACATGAGTTTGAAATGATTAATTTCCATTCAAATGCTAGTACTATCCTGAAACATCAAACTCTAAGGAGTTTAAAACCTACTACAGAATGACACAAAATCTAAAACAACATTTTCACTAAAACAACAGGCCCTTTACAATTCTCTCTGCAACTTTACTTAGACTCGACCTAAAATTATCCAACTTGCTAACTCGTATTTCTAGCCTTGAAATCCTTCCTATAGAGAATGAAGGAGAAAACAAGCATTGGGCCAGAAATACATGTCACCGGTCACTTGGACCCCCCTATGATATTTCAAAAATTTGTTACAACAATTGAGTCCCATGAGAATCTTCTTGTTTTTCCCATCCATTGGAAAATGGCTGATGCACTAGCCAACCGCCAAACCTCAAGAAACTTGTGCCAAAAGTGGCCTAAAACTGTCATCAAGACACAACCAAAATCTGTTATAAATTTGTAGTAAAATAGAATGAAGTAAAATTACTTAATGTCGATCGAATTGAGCCAGAAAACATCTCATCCGCCATTAAGGCTCACTTGCATGCCACACCAAAGGCTCCAAGTTTCCAATCGCATTTGATGCAAATTCAAATCCCAACCGTCGATCCTTCACTTTCATCAGAGCATCAAATGACTACCTTCAAAAAGGCTGATGTAATCTCTATCTTACCATGAAGGGCCCACCACACTATGCATCACCAAAGGAATACAGTTGGCGCTCACTCGTGATATCACAATTAATAAACACCTCACATATTTCGATCATGCGATGGTAGACAACCGTTGATCTCCATCATCGGCAATCATGTTCATTCATAATAGTCATTGTTGTTGAACATAACCATCGAGCAACTTTTTCATCAAGATTATAACACCTCCATTGATTTTGAGCACGTGCATCTTGTAGCCGCTTTAGTAACCTGCCATATAATGTATATCTTTGGGTTGGGTCTTTTCTGACGTTACCTTTTTTAGGGTGGTTTCAAAACAACTTATGTCCCATTGAATTGTCTAGATTGGGCCCCATTTAATAAAAATGCTAAATATTTCGCCTAACCTTTTATTTCTCAAGTTTGGGTCGGATTGTGCCCTGTGTTTTAGAACAACTTTGAGCCATCGTTTATCATTGTCCTAGGCGGTGTCCCCTTCCCCTCTTTTATTTTAAGTAATTGTATTATTTTGTAGGGGTTATTTTTAGTGACCGTCGATCTCCCTACAGCTGATCTTGACCGTTCCCCACGATCTCGCGATGACATCACCACTGGTTGCTTGGTGATTGCGATATCATGGGCGGACACCATGTGTCCCAGGTTGCCGATGCTGAAAAGGAGTAAATAAAGTGCTTAATATTTATATCGGACTTTAGTACGTTATAAAGTGGGTTACTAAACTAGATGTGAGATGCACATGCTCGAGATCGATGATGATGTTTTAAGCTTGATGAAAATTTGCTCAATGGATAGGTTTTGGTGTTGCTCATTATTGTGAATGATCATGATCACCGATGGAGGGAATCAATGGTTACCCACCATCGCGTGATCCTAAAGTGAAGGGTGTTTAGTTATTGTGATATCATGGGTGGATGCCACATGTATTCCTTTGGAACTATGTATTATGGTGGTCCCTCGATAATGGCATGGAGATGTTGTCAGCCTTTTGAAGATGGTCGTCTGATCATTGATGATCTAATAGGAACAAGAGATCGACGATGAGGATTTAAATTTGCATCAAATATGATTGAATCCATTGGTACGACATGCAAGTGAGCTTTAATGGCAAATGAGATGTCTACTGGCCAATTTTTATCGGCTTTAAGTAATTAATTTCATTCTATCTTCACCACAAAGGCATTAAAATGCTTTGGAAGTAGTCCAGGATTGTAGAGCCAAAGATTGAGTTTTTCAAGCAATTACAACAAGGTTTGGTTTTTTGCAAGATGCGAAATCCTATGAGTTACCTTCTATGCCAAGTTTTTTGTTTGAATGTTTTTTTTGTGGAGGGTTGTATTGTGTTGGTCAGGGGTCTTGTTGATTAAGACTGTAAGGTTATTGGTTCTTTTGAATTGTGGGAAATTGCAAAGTTCTGGTATAATTTCATTTTGGGTAGCCCTATTTTGTTCAAGAATTTGATTTTAGGAGAAGCCCTGGTTGTTCGAAATGGCACCATCAAAGCAACATTCTGGCCATATTGATTATTTCCAAAGGAATTTATACGATGATTTTCTAGATCAATTCCCGCTATCAACGAGTGACAAGAAGAGGCGTTTGGTTTTAATGAATGGGAAAGCCTTATGCGAGGGACTAAGGTGTAAGACCTATAATATTGCAGATGCTAGGGTCCAAATGACAGGCCTAGAAATGTTTAGGAGATGGTATGGGAAGTGAAATGTGCCTCATCCTTTCTCTAATGGCTAAAGGTACGATATGGAGAAACTAGTTGTACCAAATGTATTTCCTGATATTCACCTACTCAGAGCAGTGGCAACATGATATGATCATGTTACAAGGATTATCAAGGATAATGATGGTGGGGTTTTAGTGAATATAAATGCAAATGAGATTCAGCAGGTTTTTGATTTGAGTGAATAGAGCCCATTCTTAGTCTAGGTAGATTTTGAGGAAATGAAGCAGGAATATGCCAGGTCACAACCTCTTTTCAGATCAAAATTGCTTCCTCCTCATTTAGCCAAGGCAAGCAGTTCAACGATTCACATCAGCCCAACTAATCAAGAGCCTTCCAAGCTGAGTTGTTTTGTTGATCACTTCTTGGTAAAATTTTATTCACTTTTCCATATTTTAGGTTTCAGCCCTAATACCGTGATGCCCATTGTTTATATGTTTATGGGGGCTCAGATTCAGATCCCAATTTTTCTGTAGTGTACGACTATGCATCTTTTCTTCCTGAAAAGATACATGAGGGTTTGTTTAAGTTGCATATGGGGGACACTAGTACTCCTTTATTTTGGTACTCCCTATTAATGCATATGTTCTTGTACAAGAATGTCAACTTCTTCTTAGAGAAAATGGAGTTGAGGCAAGAAGTGAATGGAGAAAGATTACTTGTATAGGTTTGGAGTACAGATTTGTCTTGCAACAGGGGAGGCGCTAGCTTTGTGAAATTTGATAACTATTTTGCTTCCAGACTTAGAGCTAGATTGGTGGTAAATGTGCCAAGGGTCCCTGAGGATTTTCATGATTTCCTCTGACCCAAAGTGAGGAAGCCTGATTTGAAGGTGTGACACAATTGGGGTGACATCATCTTATACCCCGTAAGCACTGTCCTAAGGGTTTATGGTTTCTTGGGAGCTCCTCACATTCTCCCATATAATGTACCATCAAGGATGGGATTTTTTGAGGTCATGTGGCAACTAGGTTGCATTCATGAGGATAATTTGACAAGGAAAGGAAAAGGGACTTTGTTCCCTGATTATACTGTTGTTTCATATTTTTTATTTTCCAAGGGAGGATGGGTCCACTTTGGAAGATGTTTTTATGATTACCATTTGAAGAGTGGATCTAAGAGGTAGCATGACCCCGAGGGATTCTTTGCCCTATTCAGGAAAAAAATTAAAGGTGGCAAGTTTGCACATGTTTTCAATTTTCTTAAGGATCTAATCAGAAATGAGTTTGATTTGAGCAGGCAAGAATTGAATAAAGAGAAATGGATTGCCTATGAGAAATTGTTGGCTATGGTGCATAAAATGGATCCAAAATATGATCGATTGATGGAGTTCACTCCATTTCACAAAAGAATAGATTTCTTAATGAATAACTTCAAAGATATCATGAGCACCTTGAAAACCAAGTCAATTTGGAAGTGGACTTGGGAATTCAAAGACTGGTGGTGAGGCCTGAAGAAACAAGGCCAAATTATGAGTCACCAGAGGACAAGTGTCTATACAAGAGGAAGAGAGATGATAGCAGTGATGAAGAGGCAGGAGATAAAAGGGGAAAACAAATAATGCAAGCATCATCACAACCGGGTCAAGGGATTAGTAAACCTGGAGGGATAAGGATTGTGGACCTAGATTCACCATTGAGAAATGAACCTGTAAAGTTACTAACAGAGCCAAGCCTAAAGAGGCAAAGGGTTGAAGAAACACAAGAAGCTCTGATGGATGAAATAATTATAACCAATCAAGACATGCAGGTTGGTATCCCTTCTCCTCCTAGATCAGCACAATTGGTGTTAATTGATATGGATATAAAGGGGCAGCGTGTACAGGATGCCATGATGGAGGCCTGCAAGGCATTCCTGGATGATGATGCCTTCGTGAAGACTCCTATATTCTTCCAGTTAATTTGGACAATGAAATTAGAGGAATATCAAGATAAATGCAAGAGAAGGAGAGAGTCAAGACCTGATAGGTCTGAACAGGAGAATGATGATGAACTTAAGGCCGAACTAATGGAGGAATTCAAGAGCATTAATCCTAAGGAAGGAAGGAGACTTGTGACTCAGGCTGGTGTCTTACTTCTGCATGAATGGGACCTAGCTGATATTGTAGCATTCAATAATATCCTGTAGTCCAAGCATCCTATGCAAAACAATGAGGAAGAGGTTAAGGCAGCTCAGCAAGACTCTGCTTTTAGTGAGGAATATGAAACTCTAGCCATATGGGCAATGACACCCTTGGGTAGAAAACCAAATGTGGCTGATATTGGCCCAAGTCTAAGGGCAGGGCTCATCATCAAGAGAGCTTCTTAAACCTCAACAACAAAAGCGACAAGCTTGACATTGAATGTGGCCAAATTGACCCAAAAGACAGTTGAAAGGGAGGAAGTTGAAAAGAAGAGTCTGATCGAGAAATACAACGTAATAATTGGGGAATATAGTAGAATACAACAAAGGAATTTTGAGCTGCAGTCTGAAGTAGATAGATTGAAATATGGGCAGGTAGGAGAATCCTCCAATGCCCCTAGTATCAGAGCACTACCCACTACTTTTGGGTCAGTTCCCCTTAATATCCCAATCATTTCTACTCCTGGTTCCGCGATTTGGACACCTGCTCTCAGCCCTGCACTAGAGCTAGTCGAAGAGGAAGTTGAGTATTCTATGGATCCTACCAAGAAGCAAATGTTGAATAAAATCACAGAATTGCAGGCTGCCCTAAAGGCAAGTGAGGATGATGCAATTGCTAAACACAATGAGGTGTTTGACACCGTTTTGAGACATCTAAATGAGAAGGTTGATTGTAGGTTGCCATTTGTACATTCTTTGTATTCTTTGTTCTTGGGTGGAATTAAAAACATTAACAGAGATTGGGAAGTAGTTATTCCTTTGGTTGAGAAGTGGATCCCTCAAGCCACTGATTTAGATGTTATGTTTAAGGCTTCTAGGTTCGATGCAGACAACAGGCCTCAGTCATTGAAGCCTACTCAAATTTTTGTGAAATAATTGAAGGGATTCCAAGCCCTACCTGATGATTTGAGTAGAAAAATTAGAGAATTGGTAAAGAGTTTTGATGACTGGAATGATACTATTTTGCTAGATATAATAGATGCATAGGGAAATATTAAGACATTGCAGCAGTGGAAAGATAGGGCAAAAGAGGTTATTGATGCACAAATCAAATTGATTTGTGATGACTCAGACTATGACTTGCTGGTGAGTAGTATGGATAAAATGATTAATACCAACATATTCTTAGTCTTTTGACAGAGAGGCTAACCAAGTTGCAGTGAAGTGCACACCTTACCATACTAGGGTGATCGAGGTGGTGAATTTTAATTGGCCAACGAATGAAGAATACCAGAAATGGGTGGACAAGTACTTAATCGAAGAGGAGTAAAACAGTGTCTATTACCAGAAACTAACAGCTCAACGGTTATGGTATAATTGATTATAGTTTTTCTTCCATGACGACTTTTGGCATAGGTTTTGAGATATAGCTAATGCAACGACTATTATGTAATGAGTGGAATCAACGAAAAGATGCTCTAGGACTTGGTGGTTTTAATCATATTTTGAATTGGCACATAGTGGTCCAATTGACCAATGACATGTGTAATTTCTAGCCCGATGCTTGTTTTCTCCTTTGTTTTCTATAAGAAGGATTTCAAGGCCAAAAATAGGGGTTGGCAAGTCAGATATTTTGAGGTCGAATCTAGGTATAGTTGCAGAATAGATTGTAAGAGTTCCAATTATTTTAATATTAATACAATTTAGGTTTGGGGTTATTCGGTAATGGGGTTTTAGGTCTATGAAGATTTGATGTTTCAGAATAGTACTAGCATTTGATTTATGATGTTATATTTCGAGCTCATGTCTCTCCTTTGTATAAACATATCATAATTTTGAATAGTATAATCAAGGATTATGGTGTTCATCTCACTGCTCTGGTGTGTGTGTTTTCCATTTTGGCTTTAATTCAAGGAATTAATTAAAATTCTTGGATGGAATCATGGATGGATATGTTTGTAAAGGGATTTACTAAGAAGTATAGGGTTAGGATATGGATTGAAACTATTGTAATGCAATATTGCCAAGGATCTTATATGCTGTGTATTTGAATCTTTTGTTAAATTTTAAATGTTTGTCAATTTGACTCCCCAATGGTATATGGCACTAGTTTAAATTGTATGAGTTTGTGAAGTCATGTGTCTATGTGTCTTTACTTATAGCTTGCTGCCAAATTGGAAATAAAATGACTATCATAAGTTATGAAATAATGTTGTAATCATCCCATGCTCCAAGTAGTTGATATTATTGGTGAAAGGCCAACTCATTTGAGCATTATCCTATTCCTTATAGCTATTTGATGGGATTATATATTAATTGTTAATGATTGTTTATGAGTTCAATGCAGAGATCATAAACACATTATGGGGACCACCCTCCTGGGTTTTGCAGAGCCCAAAGTGTAGGAGGTTACAGTTAAAACCCTCGTCAGTTGGTTCAGGTCCTCTGAGCTGCCCTTGATTGGAATTGGAAATTCCATAGGTAGATTAGGAGACTAACTTGGTTTATATTAAAAAACACCAACAAAACCCACCCAAAAAAGGTAATATCCGAATATATTTTCACCCAAGGTATTACATACGACATTATGATTTTCATGAAAAGCAAAATAAAAACCCTAATCTTAGGTTCTTTCCCAAACAATATGACACATTGATAGACCAAGACAAGGTCAAGACAAAGAGGAATTCAGAGAGAAAAATTAGAAGTTCAATCAAGTTCATCAGTAGTTCAAATGATAAAATAAATAATACAGATAATTAAACATCATCACATTACTAAAGTCTGAATTTGAGCTTTTTAATTGAATTTCACATGAAGGAGTACATATTGGCATTGGAAATGCAAAATCTCGCCAATGCCCAAAGACAAGTCTGCACAGAGCTGAGTTGGAACTTGGAAACTCATATTATCAAAGGTTGAAAATAAAAAATCAAGTCATTGTATCACCTTTTCTAGCAACTTCCACTCTTTAGGAGGTGGAATTACCATTTTTTCTAACTGATGTTGTTTGACTTGAAGTTTTGTTAACATTTCATGATTTTAGTTAGAAGTGGAACTTGTCTTGAATTCTCTAGTAAATTTTGCATTTAGGGTATCAGTGTTCTGATTGAATCCAAATAGTTCACATCTGGGTTCTGAGGAAACTAGTCCAAATCAATCTTCCTTGCACCCTCCATCTTCTTTCTAAAACCATCATTTCTAATGAATCACTCATTTGTATCAAAAGCCTCTAGAAAATCAAGCTCTGTGAAGTTCCATACCTTTTCATCCACCACCTTCATCTTTTTTGTAACCAAATGCAAATATTCCTTTGTTCCATGTACATTCTCGAACACTTTTCAATGATAGATGACAACTTCATTGAGTTCAAAATCTGATTAGTAATCCCTTTTGATTTCAAATCATTGTCGTTGTCTTTGTAGTTTGTTTGTAGAACTTGATTTGCAGATTTCTCTAATTCCAACACCTTTTTGTTGTCCACTAAATATTTGCTGAGCTTCTTATAATATTGTCTAATAGCATCAATCAGTTGAAACATGTCACACAAATGATCAAACCTCTGAATTATTTCATCCTAGATCTTTTGTTCCATATGCCTCACCGTATCTCTACAAAATGCAGGAAGCTTATTTTGAGAAGTCTTAATTTCTTCTTTTGCTTCCATCAGCTCTGTCTCCAATTTTTCAATTTTTTTTCTCTATTTATCCAATTTTTGTTCCCACTGTGCATTTCCATTTGCAAGGCTTAGTCTTAATTTTTCTAAAGTGGACTTTTCCTCATCATATTTCTTGTTTCTCTCATCTGGCCTTCACTTTAGGTCATTCACTTCTCTCTCATTTGATTTATCCTCTTTTCTTGTAGATGTAGAGGTGGATTTTATTATTCTTTTTCTAATTCATTGTTATTGTTGTCTATTGCTTTCCTCTTTGCTTTCTCACTTGCTAGGTCTACCTATAATTTTTCTATTTGAGTCTACAACCTTTTCTTCTCTTTGTCTTGGTTTAGCAATGATTTGTACACCAATTCATTGTTCTTCTTTGATACATTAATTTTATCAGTATTTTTCAAGCAAGAAAAATCTAATTGAAAATTGGTTACCTGGTATTCAGATCAATCCATGTAATTTGTTGGTTTATTTTGAACTGTGGGAACAACAATTGTGTACTCCATAATTTCTTTATTTGTGTCAAATGTGGGTAATACCATGGTTGTTGCATGCTCTGAAGTTACAATAGACACACTCTCCGTCAGTTGCTTCTTTTCTTTTTTATTCAAGTATGATTTACTTTTAAACTCTTCAATTAAATCATAACCTAGGGAGGCAGGAACAATGGAATGCTTGAATGGCGAAGGAATGGGAGTACTTGCAGTTGCTAATGATGTCGTACCACACTAAGTGGAATTGGGGGAGTTCCTAGAAATAACTCATTTGTGGTACTGGTGGATCCACTGATAGTGTGACTTGGACCTGTCAAAATCCTTTTCCTCTTTTGATTGCCTTGATCACCTAGTGTTTTTCTGGTATCTTATTTTTTTCCTCTTAGTATTGTGTGTAATTTGTCTTTGTAGCACATGTTGACCACTACTAGTACTACTACCCATACCATCACCACCAATGGCACTCCCAGTTGCACTAAGCTATCCACCAAGGGCATGTCCTAGCTGTGATTGTATTTGACCATGAGGATGATGACTAGAAGCTCTAACAAATTGAGTTTGTCTTGTATCCCCTTAGTCTAATTGTTCACCTCCAAGCCCAAGGCCAGATTTATCAACTGTTTTTCTATGCTCAACACTTTGTATTGTCCAAGGGCCTTATCCTTTGGACCCCAAAGGACCACCTTCATAACCAATTTTTTAATTATGGCTGCTTCTCAAGTATATGTTGAAGCATATTCTCCTTTTGTAGCCTCACTTAAACCAGGGTTGTAATTGGCATGGCTTTGTTATTCTTCTTCCCTATCAATATCATCATCAGATTCATTACGTTCATCAAGATGCTCTATATTCCACAATTTGATAAACTCTTCATCTTCTTCATTAGCATCATACTCTGCAAGAGCTCTTGGATCACCTAGGTCCTTCCTCATACACTAAAAGGTGGTAATTTTTTATCGTGACCAATTTTTATCTATAAGTTCCTTCTCTAGAGAACCTTGAATTTTTACTCTTCTAGATGGTTTTCACTTTTTTCATAAAAAATGTTGTATGTCTTGATTGTCTTTCAGTGCAATGCCATAATTTTTGCTAACAATTGTTCAAAATAAATACCATTCTTAGCAACACTTTTCTCCATTTCTATTTTGACCTCATCCCAAGAATCCTCGTTTCTCAAGGTTTCAAGCAAGGGTTTACTTTGATGTTGAATTCTATTTGCAGCATTCTTATTGGCCACAATCATTTATTTAATGATGTCACATGGATCATACTACCAATGAAAGATAGCATCAAATGAAAAAAAATCAAAAGATTATGTGCCATAATAAATGCTTTTCTCTTGAATGTGAACCCTCCACATGAAAAAGGTAAAGAAGGAAATAAGGTCTTCTTTTGCTGACTGAGAAAGTGTAGTTCATCAGCACTCTGCACCTGCCTTACATATTCCAATGCAAAAACCCTTTATGTCACATGTATTGGAAGTTTGTATTGTTGTACTCCCGATCCATAAAATCTTAGCACAGTATATTCTTCCATTAAGTACCAATCAGCCAATTGTATTTCTTTTCCTAGTTGCATGCAGTTTCTACATGACATAGGCAATCTAGGCATTGGATTATTTGTAATTACTTGATGCAATGGAGCCAAAAAGTAGTCTACAAAATTACTATAGTCCTTTTGAGAATCATGCATCCTTATCTCAGTGGTCCATTCATATACTAGAGCCATTTTATTTTCCTCTACATTACTATAGGGTTGAATCTGAAGCTTATTGGTCTCAAACATTCCTCTAAATTTGAATAGAAAAAGATAGCACAAGTAGGTTATGAACCTAAATGTCTTCATGGAACCTTCTTTAATCATTAAACATTTTTTATGCATGGATTCTACAATGTGCTGAGTATAATTATATTTGACATGTTCATTAGCATAATGGGTATTATATACCATTTCAACGAGGCTTGCAGCCACTTCCAAATTGCTATCCAGACCAAGGAAAAATGCTAGCATGGAAATAGTATCCTCAACCCATGGTTTAAAAAAATCCAAATTATAAGGAGGCTTATGATCACCTTTCAATTTGTTTCTATCCTTAACTATTTTATTTAAGAAATCATTTTTCAGCCTTTCTTCCACTGCTTCCTAATCACTAGCAAGCTTTTCTAGGTCAATGTGGTGGTTTCCAAATTCTTTGGTTGTAAACCCCAACACTTTTCCAAGTTCTTCTACATTAATGGATAACAATTCTTCTTGGCTATATTTATTAACAATTGCTCTTTTCTTATCATCATAATTTTCGGCACAGACCATGATAAATTCTGGGCAAGGGAAAACTTCATGTAACATCATGCACCCTAATCCAGTTACCCACGGTGCACTGATACTATCAACTTTTGTTTCCTTTGTAGCCTTATTCTGAGATGAAAATCTAAGTTCTGAGGTATGCCTACCATAGATTTTAGGATCATAAATATCATGGTACCCATCGGTGAACCCTGGGGTTTTAAGTGATTATTCATAATGTATTTTTTTATCAGACATTGCTCTAGTGGTATTGGTGGTAGACATGCTTGTACAAATGTGAAGTTGTGAAATTTGAATTCCCTAAAATTTAATACCTATTAGTCCTCCTTAATTTTAATGAATTCTTGAATCTCTAAAGTCTAAAACCAAACATCAAACTTTGACAAAATAAGATTTTATGAAATGTCAAATGATGAAACGTAGCAGCAGGAATTCTTTCACTTACCCAGATTCTGAGTCCCGACGCTTGAAAACTAGAATGGCATTGTTTGAAGTGGAACTATGGAATCCAAAAGAGGGTGGTGCACTGCAATATCCAATGAGTAATCTGAAGATTGAAAACTTTAAAAATCACTGTACAATTTCAAAGTGCAGAGTGTTTTAAATGCTTTTTTTCTCGTAATTGGAACGTTAAAGTGAATGACACATCTTAGGAGTTAGGTCTACAAGACTACAAGTTGAAAATTATTAACCATTGATCTTTCTAAATCTAACGGTTATAGGGTGATTCCGGAGGTTTAAGTTGGGAAGCCCATCACTCTGTGCATTTCATTATGGAATGCACCTACAACCATACATCAAATGTTCATCCAACGGTTGAAACGTGAGTAATTTATGATATTAACTTTAGATTTTAAAAGTAAACATTAATCACTTGACAGTTGACACTTAGCAGTACAAAGTGCTTTAAATGCTTTGTTTCTTGAAATTGGAACATTAAAGTGAATGACACGTCTTATGTCTACAAGTTGCAAATTTTTCACCGTTGATCATTCTAAATCTAATGGTTATAGGGTGATTCCGAAGGTTTAAGTTGGGAAGCCCATCACTCTGTGCATGTCATTATGGAATGCAACTACAACCATACATCAAATGTTCATCCAACGGTTGAAACTTGAGTAATTTATGATATTAACTTTCAAAATAAACATTAATCACTTGACAGTTGACAGCATGCCTGGAATTTGATGGTCTATTAAATATTTCACCGTTTTTTTAATTTTAGACCATATATTATAGTTATAAAATTTATTAGACAGTATAGTTTGACTTGCTATATTTTTATTAAACCGTAAAAAAATATTATATAGTATTTTCATTTATAATATATATCATTTTATAATTTTTACTATAAAAGGAAAGTAGAATATAACTTTTTTGAATATTTTTAATATGAATTTAGAAACTTTTGACTTTTTTATAATATTAATAGCTATCATTTTTTATATTAATATATGTGATTTATAATATTATTATAAAAATATATACTAATTTAGGATCTTTTCAAAATAAAACATCACTATTTTTAATTTTTAGAATATATTTAATACGATTTTAGAAACTTTTGTTAATTGTTAATTATAATAGTAGATTTTTATATTTATCATTAATAACTATCATTGTTTTCTAATTTTTCAAGATATTCCATTTATAAAAGATTTTATATAAAAATTCGTAAATTAAACAATTTTTTTGATAGGCATTTAAATGACCAAACCGTCATAAAATTTTCATATTTATTATTTGCTATTGTCATAATATTAACCGTTGATCTTTCTAAATCTAATGATTATAAGGTAATTCCAGAGGTTTAAATTGGGAAGGCCATCGCTTTGTTCATTTCATTACAAAATTTAACTACAACCATACATCAAATGTTCATCCAATGGTTGAACTTGAAACTTGAGTAATTTACTAATTTATGATATTAACTTAAAAAAACTAACATGACATGTGTTTTAAAGTCAATACCATAGGCATCGGCCTAACAATGCTTTATTGGTGGAACCTCCATCAGTCATCATAGCCCCGCCGATGGCCCGAAGGCAAAGACTCATAACTCATAAGTTGCACTCCCCGATATACCGATAGAGTCAAAAAAAGTAAGCACATCATTGTAACACATAAAAATTGGTGGAACAAATGATTGCATTCCCCCGATGGCCCAATATAACCATGAATTATCAAGTGCATATTGCATAGAGTATATTACTTAATTTCTCAAAAGAAAAAAAATTGATTTGAATATATCAAATTATTAATAGACACTAAATTTCTGAACTCATAAAACAACTCTTTACTCTGAAACGTAAATGAATAATGAAGATTCAAGGAATCAAGAATAACACAACACAACAATTTATTTTATTGCTATTGAATTTCAATATCACATTATTACATATCTTTTTACAGACGAATATCACTGTAGCTCCCATTTTGTATAAATAACATATTTCAGTGTGTCACTTTAGTACTTTACATAAACAAAATTTAATAATTTATTCCAAGTTGTTCCTCATTACAAACTTACAATAGATTACAAATTGATCCCAATTTCCAAGATTTGTTGTTGAAAACTTACTACACATATATCTCTAAAAGTAAATGTGGCTCTGAAAATAAATTCATGATTCCAAGCTTCTACTGGTGGATTTGCCAACCATGCTGGAGAAATGGGAGCCGTGAAGATACAAAATGTACTTATCCCCTTCAAGAACTAGAGTCATACAAAAGATGTAATAAAAATGTCTCTTTCAAAATAAATGCATGGGGCTTGCCTAGCTAACCATGCTAGGGAAATGGGAGCTGTTAGAATAGAAGAGGAGAAGAAAATCTACTCCCATCTTTTACCTAGAGCCTCTATGCATTAGGATAGCACTTATCTCCATCAGAGCTCCTCATCCTGGTTCAAAACCCGTCTAAAAATTCAGGTTAACCAAATCAATTTCTTTCCAATTCCACCCATTCTGAACTTGAAGGAAATTCGTCTTTTACTGATTACTCTATAACTACATAATTGTAGGTAGGATAATTTATAGTATCCCCAATACTGCATCATCTTCTTCATGAATCCTTATTAATCCTAGAAAATAAAAACCCTTATGGCACTATCTACTAATCACTGAATCACTATTCCTATTTATGGGCCACCAGTGCCGCTACTAGCTTGTATAATTAAAATTTCTAATTTGATTGATGTCTTGCTACATGCCAACTTGAACTCTACCTCAAGCTGACAAGCTATCAAAATCACTCAAAGTTCAAATGATATGAAATCATGACAAATCTTGTTTCATTAAAGCTATGAGTTGTCCAAGAAATTTCTTCGAATGTTCATATCACATATGGCATTAATCACCGCCACCGCCTGCACTAGCAATATGACAACCACACTTTCTTCAAAAAGAATGAGAATTTCAATTAAATGAAATGTACACTATTGAGGCATTGAAAAGACAGAATGAGTGATGAGCGATAAGCCTTGATCTCGCCACATGTTCACATCTAATGGTTATAGTGTTATTCTGGAGGTTTCAAATCACAAGTGTAGTGCTTCAGAGATTTACTTCCGAAATGCAACTACAATCGTCCATTAAAAATTCAACGAATGACTCCTATGATTTTTCATTGGCATATATTTTCATTTCGCTAATAGATTTTTTTACTATTTTGAGATTCTTTTTAATTCGCCAATGAAAATATATATTTTTCTTTGAAAAAAGGTTTTAATCATCAATGGAAAAACAATTCTGGTTTGAAAAATGATTTTATTTGCCAATGAAAAATATTTTATTCTATTAAAAAAATTGCAATTCGCCAAGATTTTCCATGAACTTCCAGGGATTATAAAATATTCGCCAATTGGGATTTATATTTTTGCCGTAAAATGAAAAAAATCGACAATAGAATTAATATTTTTCATCAAGAAGTATACTGGATTAGCCAAGATTTTACACCTGCACTGAGGGGGGGGTTTCTTAAAGTTTTCCCTGCCAATGGGTGTCTAGAGGAACCACAAGAGGATTACATGGATAAATTATACTATATATTATGGTAGAAATAAATGAACAAGATGAGATGACTAATCTCCAACAAAACATGAGGATTTTGAGTTATGATAAGGTGGTATTATTGTATCACATAAAATTGTCCCAAAAATAGAAATGGACTTGATTTCTAGTCCCAATAATGTTTTCATCGTTGTTAATAACCACCCTAAGACTTTGTTGGAATTCACAGAAGTGGTTCAATAGGGATTCCTATCTATGGTGAAGGGAAATTTACAATTAGTATCCTCTAATGGAGAGTTCTCAATTTAGGTTTGGTTGTTTACTACTCCTAGAATAATCAAATTGTTATTTTTGCATAAAACGGTGATATGTACCACTGTTAAATTACTTTCATGTCTCAATTAATTGATAATACTGGGCCAATACATTTTTAGAGGATTTCCTTGCATGGTAACTTATGAAAATATATTTTACTATGGTGGTAGTCATTCTTGCCATTGTAGCACTCATGTGTATAAAGTGTCAAGTGAATTGTAATGATTTATTTCTAGCTCAAGTGAACTATCACAAGTCTTAGCTATATCTTTGGGATCATTCATCACATAAGAGGATAACTTTTTTACAACAAAATACCAACTGATACATAAAATGCAACAACTTGTATGCCATAGAAGAGTTCAACATAATATATGGGGTAGACTAGGGATATAGTCTATGGGAGATTAGGTGTAACTTATAAGAATTAAAGGAGGAGATTCTATAGTGTTCATGATGAAAGATCATTGGGTGTTATATATAACTTCTTCCAAAGGTAAGGTGCTTAAACCTAATGGTATTTGACCTATTGTTGTCATGCTCAATATCATCAATTTATGTTGACCACCAAAGCGGACAAATTTTGAATGAAATTTTTTGGTTGAGGAATATCAATTTTACATAGTTGGGATGAGTTAAAGTATGGATTTATATTTTATATATTCCACCTTCAAAATATTTAGCAATCCCCACTCTTTCCTAACTTCCAAAAAATAACTTCAAACCACATGGTCTAATTTGAACATCAGAATCATTGTTGAGGTATTTTTAGTTAGTATAGGTTGATCACTAACTATTATATTTATGATTCTAAGTGAAAAAATGTAGTATTTTAGGTATTCTTTTGGCAAGTTCCTTTGGCCAAATGTTGCGTGTAAAAAGTATCATCTTTTGGAAGTATTAATTGCCAAACATTCTAGCGTATATATCATTGTTTGAAGATAGATTTCAAGGAAAATATGACTATAAGAGCCACCTTTCAGCCCATATGAAACCTAAAATAAATTATCATTTGAGTTGTAAAGTTTGGGGCATCATGATAATAATTTTTGGACTACAAGGTAAATCTTATAACACCACTTTGGAAAAGGTGATCAACATAGTTCATGTAAATTGGTCAAATTTCTTTGAAAGGTAAATTACAAAGATAAATCTCAAGGGAAAGAAGTCCATACATGTGTACTCAATTATAGATTTGAGTGATTTTTAGTTTCATGCTACTAGTAGAATATATTTAGTCATTTTATGGTTGTTTCCAACTTCTATGTTGTTAATTTTGGAAAGGTATCTTTAGTGTTGTATCTATTGTAATATTTTAATAATACTAATTTTTAGAGTTTTTTATTTTAGACTACTATTATCAGACATAATCAACTACCAGATTGTACATTTTTTGAAAAAATTCTTGAACAATGTTATTTGTGAAGGGGTTGAGCCACTAGAGTTATAGAAGAGTATTGTTTTAGCTACTACACTAATATTATGGATAAGGTTTGAGAAAAATATAGTTCATGCAACTTTATTTCACCTTGTATGTAAGATAAGTTATACAAAAAAATTAAGATTCTAGCCTATAGTATAATGACAAGATCCACTACAACTCAAGGGAGTTATCATCTAGAGATCAAAGTGACATAGCAAGAATATGGTGGAAAATGCATAAAACTTATCTTGATCTTATGGGTGTTAGTGGATCACCAACATATGCATATTTATATTAATTCACTTCTTTATTCAAGTCAAAAAAGAAACATGCAAGATCTATATTTGATGGGAATTATAGTGTGATTCATGATATTAGCATGGAGAAGAACATTGAGGATTTTATTTGACTCTTTGGTAGAAGTTACAAGATCATGTATATAATTTTGACTGTATGAACATCACATCAATAGCATGAAGATACTTGAGCCTTCGAATTTTAATTTCTTGTGATAAATCATCTTGGGGAGGGAGCACTTGTCATGTGCACTTTTGCAAATTCAGAGTTAGGTTTGGGGGTTGGAGATGTTTCCTGATGAATTCCTTGGACAAGATTAGGTCTGAGAACAAATTTTGACAAGGCTAGCAAGGATGACCAACCTACACAATAGTGATTGCATGGGGATTGGTGGATGGGGTGGTGGTGTGTTGGATGATGAGAAAGCATGCTAGGGTCATGAGCTTGACCTGTCAGGAGTGAACAAAGAATGTGAGGCCTATAGGGATAATCTATGGTAGCATGTGGATTCAAATTTCAACCTTGGTGCCATTTTGGGTTTTGGTTGACTAGTTTTGGTAGGATATAAATCAGGGAACTCTACTATAGTAATGATACATTATGTTATGCTATGTATTTCCGAGCATATTGTATTCAATTTTTGTGAATGAAAACTCATAGTACACTATCATCAGTGGATGAAACCCCATTGGTTGTTAGAATCAAAAGATGAAAACCCTTAGGATTTTTGGAGTATTTTCACTTGACGAGGGAATTGCAGCATCAAGAAATGGTAAGGAAACCTTGAGTAAACATTTTTGTTTTAGATCTACAATTTTAATTTTCCTTAATGTATTGATTTTCATATGTGCAAGCCTAATTTATTCAAAATTCATTATAGATCTACTAATTTCATGTATTTTTTTCTATTATAAATAGGTTTTGTTTAGATATTGATTATTTGTAATAAATTTTCTGCTTTCACTAGAGATATAAAAAGGGACATGATAGTGAAATTATGGAAAGTGACTCACCTTTTAATTCTTCACATATTGTGTTGTCAATGATGCTAATGAGAAAATGTGTGTAAAGTTGCAAGAAAAATATTACAAAACCCTATGAAAGAAAATAATAATAATTAAAAAGACCAAAACTAATCACCCTATAGCTTCTCCTCCATTTCATTTGCAATAAACAAGAACTAGATCTAAAAATATCAAGGTTTTAGATCTACTAGATTGTTGAGCTCAAGACAACATATTCACAGTCTTAAATGAAAATAGTTCTTGCGAGTTAAAATTGGTTTTAGGGCACGAGGTTAGGATTGTTTCAACTCCCTGATTTTTTTTCACCACATGGGACAACTTTCAAAATGAAAACTGCTACAAAATACTTCGAGTCGGAAGTTTTCTGCATGGTGATAAATTTGTTTTAAATACTCAAATGTTAAGAAATATTTCTCAAATTCCTATTTGATCACACATCTCTAAAATTGCTAGACACTTCTAAGGTGCTCAAACATTCAAGATATTAGATGTTTGACATTTAGCCTTTAAGAGGTTTTGCATCACTTTTTAAATGTTTACCAATGTTAGGTGTTCCATTTGATGACATGAGATAGGTTCTTGGGATTTGTTGACTTGCAAATCCACTTAAAAAGCGTATTGGCTAATTATAGATAAAAATAAATAAATAATTAAATTAAATATTATTAATTATAAATTAAAATTTATATGTCTATATACATAATAAATAAAATAATTTCATATTAATATTTATTTTACTTAATAAATTTTAAATTTTGTTTTTAAATTTTTTAAATTTTCATATATATAAAATTTTTACATTTTAAAATTTCAATATGCTTATATTTAAAAAATGTATAATACCAATTTTAAATAAAAATTACTTAATTTATAATATAACTTTATTTTTTAGAATAGTATAAATATTATATATTTATTTTGCCTTATATTTATTTATAATCTATATGTTTTATTTCTATGTTTAGATATATGCATTTCATACCTTAAATAAAACAAATAAAATTTATATGGATTTGTTTTTCATATTAAAGTCTCACTCGCCTGGGCCATGTCTTTAGCTTTGCTCCCCGTATTTTTATCAAACAAATTTCAAACGGCGTGTCGATTATCTGTAGGTACAGTTTGTTTGTTTATGGAATGATCCCATTCAAATTTGCCGAACAAACTTAAAGTGATCAAGATATTATGGATCTGTAGCAGCTAGCGACGTAACGATCTGTCTTATGCTGATATTATTGCCGAAAGGTTGCAAGAACAATAGAAAGTGGCGTTATCGTTTTCCTCTTCACACTTGTGAGGGGCCACTCCACTAAATTCTTTATAAGTCGGCGAACAGAATGGTGGGATTTGCTCTTTAAGCTTGTGACAGGCTACTTCACTTACTTCTTCTTCTATGTTTGTATCTGGTTTCGAACTGTGATTATGCGGTATGAAATTCTGAAGCTGTCTTGGGTTTATTATTTGAATATTAAATATTGTAAACTTAAGTTGTCGGAAACAAAGAAGAAAGTGATTTGTAAATATAGGTCAGATGGTTTGGCTGAAACAGTATATTGCAAGCTTTAGATTTGTTTAGCAGTTTATCTGAAATAACATTAATAGGTGGGTTTTATTTGAAAACTTAATCTAATTTAAGATAGACCACTTAAACAAATGAAAGTTTTAAAGTTTACTGTTTAAATTTGACTGAACTAAAATATAAAGACAAAGATAATAAGACTGGAAATACATTTGAAAAAAAACTAGTTAATTAAATTCAGATAAATACTTATAGTTTAGGACATTGAATAAAAATCTTTACAATCTGAGAGTGAAAGCCTATAAAGATGGATCTAAAAATTAAGAGTACCCTTTTGTGATACCGAGTTACTCCATTGGTCTCTAATATTACATATCTGTGCAAATATACATCAAAAAGAAGAAGAGGAATAATTGTTGGAGAAAAACTATTCTTTTGCTGTCAGTTTTTATTCCTAATGACGATGTCAAGATTTAACGCTATGCTGTTGAATATTGTTTTTAGTGGATTGCGCTATTAAGACAGTGAACTGCGATGTTTACATGGACCGAATTCTATTTTACAAGAGTTTTAAGCTATAAATTATAATACTATGAAAAATATAATATTATATATATATATATATATATATAAAAACAGTATTATATTATTACTACAGTTTCCATTCTACAATAAATGTCCATATTTTTTGTACTACTTTTCCGATTATTAAAAATTTAGTTATGAATAAATTCATCAACAGAACTGTAATCAACCTTCAGGTCCAATTGCTGACATTTTATAGTTTTATGGATCTATTTCAGGTTGGAACGGCCGCACGTATTTGTGTGCCACTCGCGAGCCCAAAAGGATTTCAGCCACCAGCTATGGTTGGACATCTCAGCGCAACAACGACAAGCTTTTATTGACATTGAAAGCATTCCCCAGGCCGAACGTTTCGCCCAATTTATTTTCAATGAAGTCGAACAGTGCGGTCTAGCAGTTTTTGTTTTGTCGGAGGACTTCTTCAGCAGGTCAATCTGGCCTATGCTTGAGCTGCAAACTTTTCTGCACGCTAAAAGCTCGGGAAAGAACCCTTGTCTCAAATTGCTTCCTTTATTTTTCAAGATATCAATTGAGGACATGAAAGACCCAGAAAATAAACGGCGCTGGGTGAGAATATGGCAAAAATGGACTGAAACCGATGACCGGGTAAACGTCAAAGAATACAGAAAAGCTCTCGTAATTTTGAAATCTTATAGTGGTCTAGTTTTTCAGCAGGGAATGGGAGAGGTGGAGTACAGGAGATTGATTGTTGAAGCAATCTGTGAAATCGTTCCACCCAGTTTCACTGCAGATCTCACACACGTGCAGGGTGCGGAAAGAATTTGTCAGGTATCATTTGCCCCATGGTCATAATAGTATTATTTAATGTGAATGTTGGTACCAATATAATTGCATTGTTGATTTGCAGGAGATGATAAACAAAATCGATCAGTTAACTCTCACAGAAACTAGACTTGCTTTAGATACCCGAATCATGGCAGCGTATGGGGGACTTGGATTCGGTAAAACTACACTCTGCAAAGTGTTGTGCAATTACTTTCGTAAACAGGTTGGTTAGAGCGTGTGCCACTTAGAGATTGGATATACCCTTGACCTACTTAATCTACAGAAGACTGTATAAAAACATCTCACCGGAGCCCGCCAAAACCTATTGGAATCTATCTCAAATTACCACGAGGTAGGATTGCTATTTATTAACAATCCCATTTTATTTATATATAGATTGGAATTTCGACATTTAAAGTGAAGTCGTATAAGAGGAACAAGGTTTCATGTTATATAGCTCTAAACTCCCTGAAAATAACTCAATCAATATTAATATTTAAAGTTATTGGAGAACAATTAATTTAAACCACATCCAAACTTTCTTCTCAATGAAGAATATTTTCTCTAAAAACTACCGCCCAAACAATAAGGGGCTGCAATGCAGCTTTAAGTCCCTGCCAAAGACTATGCAGGTAGCCTGGTAAACAGAGATATATTAAATGAGTTAAAGGGAGGGCTGTATATAAACAGTTGCAGATAGATATTAGGTGGCGACCATGATTTAAATCCCTGTTCCGGTATCAGTAATTTTTTTTTTTCTTTGATTTGTTCATTTAATATTTTTCCTACAGGTTTTCACTCCTTTTATACTTATTTTTTAACTCTATGTAAGCTGATAAATGTAATCATTTTGAGATGAATAATAGGGAGTTGGAAATTACTATCAATACAATATTTATTTGTGTTATATTTTCTCAATATTTTCAGAATGTTTTCAGTTCTTTCAAAAACGGCAAGTGATTTTTGCCATGGTTAGAAAAGGTATTGCAAAATAGCTTATAAATTATTATCGAACAAACCGAAATATTTAATAACAACTGTAGAGCCTCCATTGTGTCTTACAAACCATATATGTAACATTACAGGTTAGTTAGCCACCTTGTGTACCTGTTGACAATCTTTGCCTGAAACCATTTGTAAATTTTATGGTACAATGCTGTAGGCTTTGGTGTATTTTAAGCCACATGACATCATTTTCAGAAAATATACAAAATAATTGTAGTAAGTTTTTGATTGAAAAAAAAAATTACATAAGATATATTTGAACTTCAACCTTCCATTTATTGAGGTGGATTAAATCTTTGCAAATCCAAATCTTAAAAAATAACAAGAGCTGCACTGCAGCTACAGTCTCTGGCAAATGGGAAGAAAGTAGGAATTGTTTTTTGCAAAAATAGCACTTAATAAATGACAAAGCATTAGACATGGTCAAAGCGCATACTCAACATGTTCACTCCAAATTTGAATCAGGTCTTTCGAGCTAGCAAATGGCTCCATCAATTTTCAATGCAAAGATCAGGAAATATTATGTATGCATTAAAGATGCGAAATTGAATATGATACCAGTTTTGAATAGAATTTGTTAAATTAGTATTTATTTATTTTAATCTGGGTCTGTACTTTAAGAAATCTACATGCAAATAAACGAAACATAAAGTTCTATATGTAAATAAATAAAACGTAAAGATAAATTTGAAAAAGTTACCGTAGATATTTTGACATACTATTAGTTCTTGACAATTTAGATGATCAAAATCGTGATCACTTACATAAATTCAGTTATGTCATGACCAAAATGACCTTGTATTCTCTGAGGCATAACAGTGTGCATATGATACCAAATAATTGCAAGGAAATGTTGAAGCAACATGTAAAACGTTCGTCCTAATTAAGCTCATCTAAATGATGCCTCAATTTCCTCTAGAGTTTTCTATTTAGTTTCAGGCACAAATATGTAGAAAACAGGGGAAGAGCAGAAATAAAAACTCAAACAAATATTACACTTCATATTTATCAAATGAAATAGTTTTATAGACTGAGAGCTTCAGCTCATCCTACACACATCATTATAGCTTCTTTCAACTCCTTATAGCTAGTTGCGGATCTCTCACAGGTGGTTTCAGATTACCACAAACTCACAAGGGTGGTTTCAGATTACCACAAACTAACTGGGGTGGTTTCAGACTACCACAAACTAACAGCCCTATGGAGTTGGACTCGGCCAGGAGAGTACAAAACAAAACTGACTTCATACAATATATAGAGCTAAGCATTTACGAATGACAAATAAAGAGAGAATAAAATAATATATTTCCTTGCACCCAGAAAATGTGTAAAGACAACACATAGAGTTAATGCAAATTCTCAACGTATCACTTCCAAGACCGGCATTAGAAAGAAGTAATAAATCATAATTAAATAATGTCCTTTCGAATTGATAATATGCCAATTGGAAATCCACCGAAGCACTGTAAAAAATGAGCTATACCGCTCTACTGCGAGGGGCACCAAACACAGCCACGGTATCATGGTGTATCTGTGAGCTACCACGCTACCGCGAGCGGCAGAGGGTAGGCCTGCGGTATCGCAAATACCACCCAACCACAAGGAACGCCGAGCACACCAGCGGTACCACATTGAAGCCGTGAGCACCGCACAACCACGAGGAGGAACGAGGATAACCACGGGGACGCGGTGAACAGGAGAAGCCGCGTAACTACGGAGGGATAAGAGCGAGGGCGCGGTGTGGCGATGAACACCGTGCCAACACGAGTGGTCAAAGGGTAAGCCACGCTAATGCGGTAAAAACAAAAGTTGGAATTATTTCCAGCACACCCCCATAATTACAACTTTTTCCAACACAATGCCCAATCAATTTCTTTTAACGCTCACCCACTAAAAAAAATATTTTCCAGCTTTCTAATCCTCCTCTTTTGTTTCAATCTTCCTTCTTCATTTTCAATGATTTGAATGCTCTCTTCTAACCTTTTGCAGCTCCTTTCCAAGTTACCCAAATTTCTCATCAATAATATTCCACTGTTCTTCAAAAAAAAAAACAAAAATTCTCAATATTTAACTCCTTCTTGTTTGGGAACTTTAACAATGCCATCAAACACCATTGAGGTCTCTGATTTTGTCTGAGGATTGTGACCTGTCTGCAATTGTGGCTTCCTTTAAACTCTGTGATCTCTTTCTTTCTTTTGACTATGGTAGGTAGCTTCAAAAAATACCACGCCACTCTTATAAACAAACTCTTTCATTCCTTTCAAAAGGCTACTTAAAACACTTTTCTTTGGGCAGACAAACCTTCTTATTTTTGACCCTCCACAAACACAATCACTACAATGTCTCAAAGTGACTTCTTCAAGAACATTGTGGCCTTTTCTAAGGCTAAGAATTGACTTCCACACAGACTTCACATAGAACATTCGACTCCTATCAACCTCCTTGGGTGGCTACTTCAACAACGGCTAAATCTCTTCTTCAGGTGGTGTACAAGCATCCTCTTTCTCTTTAGGTTAATGCACCTTCTGCAGAATTGTTACTAAGCAATCTCTCCTTCATATGATGGGCTTTGATAACCTGTTCTTCTCTTTTCATTTGTCTTGGATGCATCTATAGTGATCTTGTTTTCTCTTAGTGGCTTTGGCCTTCCTTGTGTGGCTGCATCAAATCCTTGACTAGCAGCCCTCTTTGACTAACTTCCTTTTGAAAATAGGGCTCTTTTCAACTTGTTCTAGGCTATGGCCTTGAACGGATTCCAAAAACAATAGCCACTTCACTCCTTTCATGCGATCTCTGCAATTTCCTCTTCACAAGTCTAGAGCAATGAGGATGATGTGCTTTCCCAAGATAGTGATAAAATCCTTCCTTGGCAACAAATTGAAACATCTAGCTATCAGCCTAATAACTGGCTAACACTTATTATCTCCTTCTTGATCAGCACTTGAACAATGACTTCAACACTTTTCTCAGTTGTGGCTCCATCTCTCTCAATGGAGGAAACCTTACTCGATGATGGCTCATCTTCAGGATCTACCTTTTCTCTCAATGATTCCTCATCATTCTTTCAACTATGTGCTTTCTTCTCTAAACTGCTCTTCTCTTAGCAACGCTTTTTCTTCAAACAACATCATTCTCTACAAATCTCTCACCCTAGACTGGACTCGACTAAAAACAATGATTTCTTATTTTCTTCTTAGTTTTTGGTAATCTGAAACCACCTTAGTTAGTTTGTGGTAATCTGAAACCACCCTTGTGAGTTTGTGGTAATCTAAAATCACCTGTGAGAGATCCGAAACTAGCTATAAGGAGTTGAAAGAAGCTATAATGATGAGTGTAGGATGAGCTAAAGCTCTCAGTCTGTAAAACTGTTTTATTAGATAAATATGAAGTATAATATTTGTTTGAGTTTTTTATTTCTACTCTTCCTCTGTTTTCTATATGTGGTATCAGAGCCATGTTGGTCAGGCTCATTGGGAGTAGAGTTTCATGGGCATTAGTAGAGGAAGATTTTACATCAGCCGTAGCTCATCAAGGAGATCTTAGGGACAGTAAAAATAAACTATTACATGACTACATCTAAGCTTCAGTTCATTCCTCACAAACACCTTAGATTGAAACATCTTACAGATCTAATCTCTCAAGTAGGTGGTTTCAGATTACCACAGACTCACAATGGTGGTTTCAGATTACCACTAACTAACTGGGGTGGTTTCACATTACCAAAAACTAACAGCCCTGCGGAGCTAGACTCTTCTAGGAGAGTACAAAACAAAACTGACTCCATACAATATATAGAGCTAAGCATTTACAAATGACAGCTAAAGATAGAATAAAATAATATATTTCCTTGCACCCTGAAAACGTTCGACATCATAAGGAAGTAATAAATCACAATTAAATAATGTCCTTTCGAATTGATAATATGCCAACTGGAAGTCCACCGAAGCACTGTAAAAAATGAGCTATACTGCTCTACCACGAGGGGCACCAAACACAGTCGCAATATCGCAGTGTAGCTGCGAGGTACTGCGCTACGGCAAGCGGCAGAGAGTAGGCTTGCGGTATTGCGGGACACCGCCCAACCACAGGGAATGCCGAGCACACCAGCAGTACCGCGGTGAAGCTGTGAGCACCGCACAACCGCGAGGAGGAACGAGGGTAACCGCGGGGCCGTGATGAATAGGAGAAGCCACGTAACCACAAAGGGATAAGAGTGAGGCCGCGGTGAACACCATGCCACCGCGAGCGGTCAAAGGGTAAGCCGCGGTAATGCGGTAAAAACAAAAGTTGGAATTATTTCCAACAAAATCGTGCCACAAATATTGAAGTGAAAAAGCATATGATGGCATAAAGCAAGAATGTTCCTATAGTAAGATAGGAATGGCTTAGACAATTAGCTATTGAAAGAAAGACTGTAAATCTAGATTGGATATATAAACGATTGCAACCAAACTACCTGCAGGGCTCGACGGTAGAAGTAAATTATATAGTCATGGTCACCACCCAAGCAGATGACCAGTTAGCCAATGTCGCTACACTACCAGCCAATCCCTTAGCATTAGTCGGAAGTATCTGCAGCAGGTGACGAAAAATTCAGAAAGAGCCTGATGTTTGTGGTGAGAACAACATATGGCACAAAGCACTGCCATTGTAGCACAAGATGGTCATAGATACTGATCCTCCTTGATCATTTTTTGAGTAAGTCATTGAGGAATTACTTTGATATTTCCTAAGACACCATTAAACATTAAAATGTCCCAAATACCTTCTTCAAAGTTCATATAGAAAATAGACACTGAGATGTCTGTCTAGACAATAAAGGAAAGTGAAATACCATTGAATGAAATGAACGCACACTCCTTCATGCTGATTACAGAGGATGTGAATACCTCATTGTAGCTGAAGAAATAGCTCACAATAATCAACATGTTGTATGGTGTATAAAAAGGACCCTTCATCTATGTTGCATTGACATTTTCATCCAATAGCAACACTCCTCCAAGAAACCACAGTATACAAAACACAAGAAGTATCTGATTATTTTATATCAATTTTATATGTAAAGCATGTGTGCTACAAAGATTGCCAATACACAGGTAAACTAGCTTGCAGAATTAGAAATTACCACTGTTAACATCATGAGCAGTGAAAGCTCACATGTATCTTGCATGTGATAAAATTAGGTCTCATGCTGGCATATCTTGGGCTCTAGTCACAAACTGACAATATGTTGATAGAAAATTCCATTATTGTATCAAAGCCATATGCACAATAGAGAACACAACAACGAAAAACGCTATGCTACGTAATTAATACAACTGCGGTATGGCTGAACAAAATGATTTATTATAAAATGTAGTCAAAGAGTCAGGAAATGTGAACAATTGCCCTTTACAAATTTTGATATTAATGGAGTTTCAAGTATAATCTCCCTTCTATTATGTTTTGAAGGATCTCCATACCATGTTCTAAATCTACCATTTTTTAGCCGATAGGCTATATTTTGTACCAGCTTTCAGCCGGAATGTTGTCTCACGCCGCTAAACCTGGCTGCTGTTCGGGAAACTTCCTGCTGTCAACCGGATACTTGTCTGATGCTCTCAAACTGCACTTAGTTGCCGGTAAGTTGTGTTGGTTTTGCGTCTGTCTGGTGCAGCTGGCATGTTGACGTTAATGGTGTTGTGTGTTCGATCGACTATGAAGATTGTCTGCCACTTCATCGCAAGATGTCTGAGCTTATCTTTATCTTCACTGCCTTGTCCACCGACTAACAGAAGTTCCTATATTCTGGGAGCCACAAAGGTAATTGGTTCCGACGAGACTGTCAAGTGGGATGTATCAATTTCTTGATTGCATGTTATATGGCAGAGTTTTGTCAAAGAATTAGTAGGGGTCGGGTGCTTGGAATGTTACACATTTTTTCGTGAACCTGTACATGCATAGTATGGATGTACTTCGAGCATTTCACTACAACACTTTTTTATTACCTCAATGTGGCCTTGTAAGGACTTAATCTCTATTCTGATTGTCTAATCGCTTTCTTATCTCCTTTTTCCCTCTCCTCCTCTGCCTTACGGATTCATCTTCAGCAGCTAATGCCTCAGCTCTGGTTGTAACTTCAGGTTTGATTATTTTCACAAACCACCCATACAAAGACTTTTTTATTCTGAAGCAAAGTAGCAAATTTATGGACTAAATCAGTAAATCTGCCACAATCATAGAGTTGTGTCTTTCAATCCCATTGCTTGCTAGATACTTGTGGCCTGATACAGAGCGTATTGTGTTGAGGAAGCATGGGTAGCTGCTTCAAGCAGAAATTGGAAATCTTAACTGAGGCATTCTTCTTTTTTTTGGATATTGTGGATGAAACTACTTCCTGTAGAGAAAAACCCAAATTTGGTTAAAACAGGAAGTCAATACAAAATCAGTGAGATGTGTGATAAGAGAATGAGTAGTAGCATGTTATCAAGGGAGTTTTAATTCAGACATGCCCCTGGGTACAACCCACTCCCAATTAAGATTTCTCGGTCCTTGTTGATCTGCTCTGTCATCAAATGAACGAAAGGTAGAAAAATAAGGTGAGGCTATGAATTATGTTCCTTAACCTTTCAAAAAATTACTTACCTTCCCTCTTGATTACAAATTCATCAACACAATAAGTGGGATTTTTTTCTTAGACCTCAAGTTCAGGGCAATCATTATTGGTTAAAAATTGCATCGTTGCTGCTCCGATGTTTGGTTATCTTCCAAGGAACAATGAAAAAATCTTAACCATATGGAATAGAAGCAGTGGTGGGGATGTTGGGCTCTGGTTGGGAGACTTCTCAATTTCCAGCTCAGGGTTTACCCTTTTCTTCATAGCGCTGATAAAAAACTGTGAGTGTCCTCACCTAAAAATTCTTGGCCCACAAATCTACATCGATCTTCAATCTTTTTACAAAGGCTTCTGCTTGGACTGCGCTATTGGTACCTCTAGGAATTAAAATCAAAGAGCAGCCTACTGAGTTGCTCTCTTGGTTCGTTGGCTTACATCCCACCCGTCCTTTCCTGGGACAAAGTTGAGTTTCAGATAAACCGCAGCAAGTGGGGGACTGTCTAACATCCTTCTTGTTAACTGCTTGCATTCTAATTTTCTGCTAACTCACCAAGATCCTTTTGTTCCTGGTACATATCTTACTTGGTTTGACCTTTTTGGAAGTATCAACTGATTCAAAGGCAGAGGAGCAAAATTGTAGCCTATACTAGGTAAGTTAAACAATGTGCATGGAGATGTTTATTTGTTTGTTTTTTAATTTTGCAGTGTAAATTGATCTAGGTGATCTTAAAGACAGTAGGTTTGTGCAATCTCTTTTGGTTGTATGACCTTCCGTTGGAAAATTTGTGCATTCTTTGCAAAAATGGTGATAGGTACCTTTTTCTTGGAAAACTATTTGATTTGAAAACTAATCTATTCTTTCGTATATAGATAGAAAATTAAATATGAGCATGTCCTGCCACCATGGCCTAACATAGATGAAATTGCCTCTTTTTGTATTTGATGTAAACCTTATACAGTCACATTCTTGATTTTTTTACTTCTGTAGTTCTAAATAGATGGCAATTTAGTGCTGTGTCATTTGTTAAGTTTGAAACAGGCAAGGCCTGTGTGATGCTTCTGTTGTTTGTTCAAAACAGGGGATTCAATGGTGTAGTATTTACTTAGATCATTAACATGTTTTAATTATCATTGTGTACATAATAATATTGGTAATCAATGTATTTTTCCATTCATCTATACTATAAGCCTCAGACACCATTAATTACAGCGTAGGTCAATGATAGTCTGTTCTTCCGTATATAGATAGAAAAGTAAATATGGTAATCAATGTATTTTCCCATTCATCTATACTATAAGCCTCGGACACCATTAATTACAGTGTGGGTCAATGATAGTCTGTTCTTCCTTATATAGATAAAAAAGTAAATTTGAGTATGTCCTGCCACTATGGCCTACATGAGGTCCCTCTGCTTTATGAAAATAGATGAAATTGCCTCTTTCTGTATTTGATGTAAACCTTATACAGTCACATTCTTGATTTTTTTACTTCTGTAGTTCTAAATACCTCACAATTTAGTGCTCTGTCGTTTGTGAAGTTTGAAACAGGCCATGCCTGTGTGATGCTTCCATCATTTGTGAAGTTTGAAACAGGCCCTCCCCGTGTGATGCTTCTGCTGTTTGTTGAAAACATTAATTTATTTCATGAACAAATCATTGTGTACAGAGAACTACCATGATTTGGAATGTACAATGATACTTATGCTGTTGTATCTTCTACCTGCCCCTACTCCTGTAATATTCTACCATATTTCTTTTTCATCGCTCTCTTAAATGTGTTGTGAGAGGACCAGTTACCCCCAAATGCTTCAACCCGATCATACTAAATAACTTCTTTCACTTTTATTGGTTCAAATATGTATCATTAAGCATATTTCCAAGACAATCACTAAAAGTCTAAAAGTGCATATTGTTCTTAAAAGGATCAAATGCTGACGTTTCCATCAGATCACAACTTGACAAAAGACTGGCGATTGAGTCTTGTCATATGGCCTTAGAAAATCTCTACGATTATCATGATTCCTCCTTATGCTTGTAGGTTTGTACATAACTTGGTACAACTAAGACAGTGGCTTCTAGTAATTTTTCCATTGAAAGATGGCAAAAAGATGTTGGCACATTGGACATCTTGTAAAATTCAATTAAAACTGTAGTAGTTCTGGTGTACAATGTAATTTCAATTGCTTGAGTACAGAAGCAAAGAGTCTCCTTGAAAATCTTGTGCACACAGACGGTGCTTTCCTCTTTACCACAATTTTACAAACAAATATACCATGTTGACACATTGGGCATCTTGTAAGATTCACTTAGGCATAGCGGTGGTTCTGATACAGAATGTAATTTCAATTGATTAAGTACAGAAGCAAACTCTCCTTAAAAATCATATGCACACAGAGGGTGCTTACCTCATTACAACAGTTTTACAAACAAATATTCAGAGGTGTTGATTTTAATGAATATGAACTAGCAGAGCATATTGGACTTGTGGTTATTGCTTATTTGTCTTCTAACTATTGAAAGTACAAGCATAGCCAAGATGAGAAAGGTGACCCTGCTAGCAGAAGTCAGGTTAGAAATACCCAACCCTCGTTTCTGAGATTTCTCGTGATTTTGCAGTTAGGATTTCTTTTTGACAGTTGGCTTGGTGGAACTGTGTTTTATTTTCTGAACACTGATTTTTTTTTGGCTTCAATAACCTTAGATTTGAACCCAGAACAGTGCAACTTCCTCCTCAAATCGACTCCAACATGTAGTTTAAGTGTCAATGCTTTCTAAGGAAATAAGGGTTTTGTTTTCCATACTGGTTAATGCCATCATAACCATGTGTAAGGGGTTTTAAACTTGTGCTATTTTAACTATAATTGACTTCATACTGGTTCATCTAATCATATGGGTATTTGGGCTTTGACATTTACTATTAGCCTGTTTTTGGGTTTCTAATAGCTTTTGGGGAAGGGGCTAAAATTTTGTAGTATACATGTAAGCTTTTTATTTCCAAAATACTATCACGCAATTATAACACAGCCATTAGATCTTCATGCATCTTTCATGTCTATAGGTTTGGAAAGCATTCTCTTCTCAGCCATATGTTGCCTGCTGCAATTCCACCGTGCTCTTATTTGTGTTTTTGCAAGCCGGATGATGAAAACAGAGATTCTTGGCTTTAGCAATGAAAAATATTCAGAGATCCTACCAGATGGCCAGTGCCCATCTTTTGTTAATGTGAATGATGACAACAACAACGATTCTGACAATGAAAACATCCAGACTAGTATCCAAAGAGAGGACCTTGTTAGAATATTTCATACCTTGGACAGCAACAAAGATGTCAGTGTAAGTGCAGAGGACATACTGAATGCTTGGGCTTTAGTACCTTTGTGATGATAATATGCAGATAATGATGGGTTTGCAGGAGCATATGAGCTCTGATGATTTTTCCAAGCTTTGTCTCAAGAAGTCCTGTTAAGCCTGAGACTGAGAGAACGACAAAACTTGGAGAATTGTGAAACAATGATTACAAGATTTCCATATTGTTTATATAAGGCCTTCTGACTTTTTACTCTCTCTTATGATCCAATTTTATTATGGTATATGTATATTATTTTATATGCACAATCTGTGAGCAGTTAAGTGTTATATCTGTTGGCATAGAAATCATCAATACACCAATAATATTAACAAATTTATGAGTGATTTATAATATTAAAATTATTTTGAAAACTTTCCAGTGACGTCCATGGAATCTAGGTGTTTTCTAATTTATCTTTCACTTAATCTTGCCAGTGACGTCCATTGAACCTAGGTGTTTTCTTATTTATCTTTCACTTAATCTTCAATTCTCAGTACAGAATATATAGCTTGCTTAAATTTTTATACTGTGTGTCACAAATAGGGAGAGATTTGAAAATTTCAGAGGTAATCCAATAGAATTCATGAGCTCCTGGGAGGATACAGGGTCAATAACGTTTAGGTAATTATATAATACTATTGGCGTATTCCTTGCAGCTCCCTCGGCTGCAAGTGCTAGTGGTAGAGGTAGGGAGGATGCTGTTAAAGGTTGTGGAATTTGGCTTTACACATGCCAATTGCATTTACTGAAGTTTCGAAAGCCTTTTCAGCATATCCAAATTGTGAATATCCTGCAATCATTGCAGTCCATGAGAGCAGATTTCTTTGAGTCAACTATTAGAAGAGACCAGAAGATATGCCAACCCCTACACATGCATACAAGATTGATACCAACAATTCTGGATCAGATCTTGCAGGAGAAACAACTGCTGCTATGATTGCTGCCTCTATATGAACATTATATATGCCCACAATTGTCAATTATTAGTATAGCTTAAAAATCTTTCCAAATGAATCGTTGAATCTAAAACTCAAGAAGGATTAACAGTAAATCACTTGTTTTTTCATGATTATTTGTATATACGATGCATATTCTTTGTTTTGCAATGTTGAGGGTTTTATCAACTATAAAATGGGACAATCCAATCAGCATTCTTCGCTCCCGTACTAGTGCTTCCCTCATCTTGGGGACTTGTCTCTTGACAGTATGTTAAAGATCTATGTTTTCTTGCATTCCATTAGCCACAAATCTTTTTATAAGATCCTACAGCAAAAATTTTCCATACTCTTCAATGTTTGTTTTGAATATTCGACGTTCTTCATCAGATGTTGTATAAAAACATTTCAGTTTGTAACACAATCATTTTTCTTTCCAATGTAAAGTGTTAGTTTGTCGATAAAAACATCTATCTCAACAAACATCTCAGAATTGTTGGTAGTATTGTTTATGTTCAATAGGATCCTGGATAAATATGAAAATTATTATATTGGTTATTATGTGAAGTTGTTCGGTAGGATTTCAGTTGATAACATGATAAATGTGGGGAAAGAGACATGAGTTTAGTTGAAAATTTTGGTGAATGAGATCTCAGTTGTTGAATTATAGTTTATAATGAAAAGTGATGATAGAAATTCCAATGGGGAAAACAATAAGCTACATAGTTATCATCGATCTCTTCTATCTGCTATGGCTTGACCTGTTATATTACCATGCTAAACTGCACTTCCATCATGTCTTCATGTTGCTACTTCAGTTGATTTTGGGAATACACGAAAAGATACAGGCTCTCTTAATATAGTCACTAGTGCAATATATAAAGTTTACGATACTGAATTCTTAAGAGTTTGAAATTTATCATTATATGTGTTGGATTCTAAGCTATAACTGTAATATGAATATCGTAGTCTCAATGGAGCATATTTACTGTAGGTTAATACATTAGCGCTTGGAAATTTGTTTATGTATTACCTATGTGCACTTAGATCATGTTATGGTTTCAAAGGCATGTGACATTTTTCTTTCTTTTGTTACACACTTAAATTGTTTGATTGGTGAGCTATTTCGATTCTATTATGATGATTCTAGCAATGTCTATGTCCCTAATGTTGGAAAGTAATTTCTCCTATTGGTTGTGGAAATAGAAACTACAGTTTTCCATGAGAAATATTTATTGTAATTAGAAATAAACTAAAATTTAGTTAAGTGCATCTACAGTTTGCATGTTCTAGAATTTTCTTGTGAGTTGTGAACTCTTCTATAAAAGAGGCATGATGTAAATGTTTTTGAGGAAGCAATACAAGTTGTGGAGCAGCATGGTGTGTTAATATTTTGTATTTTATATATTTCAATGTGTTATGTGTTTTGATATTTCTTCATTTAATACCATCAAAGTGGTATCAAAGCCAAGCAGGTTCAATGGTGAAGATCAGAAATATAATTTGGTAATCAAAGTTGAAGTGAAGCTGCAGCTGGAAGAAAATATGGCAAGTAATAAAGAAGGAATCATTGTCGCTAAGGTGAAAGAGTTATTGATTTGTTAGGCACTGATTTTGCAATCACACAAGAGCTACCATACAAAGGATTGCAAATTCAAGAGAAGTGAGAGAAGATTGTTGTAGATAGAATTTTTGTGCCGATGCAGATTTAAAAGGCTGCAGATCTATAAATACTGCAATGCAAAAAAAGATAGAAAATGTTTCTTAAGCTTTTGGAAAAGGTAATTAATTTTATTTTGAAAAGTTTGATTGTATGTTTTGAAAAATATTTGGAGAGATCTTTGAGGGAATTTGTATTCGAAGAAAGTTGCTGCAGAAAATCAAAAGATAGGATCAGTTTTTATAAATCACAATTTTATTTTATTTTTTGAGAGAAATGTTGTATTTGTGTAACCATCAAAATGAAGATGTAGAAAGAGAGATCAATGTTCATCATTTTAAAAGATTTGTAGAAAAGGTTTAAATTGCATGAGAAAGGTTGAAGGCAAGTGTTGTTGTCAAAGAAAAGAAGAAATCGTTGTAGCAGAATTCAAAAAATAAAAGGTGAGTTTAATTTAATTTGTTTCAATGAGAAAAGTTGGTAAAAGGGTTAAAAAAGAAATAAATATTTTGGAGGAAGAAGTGATAGAAATTAAAAAATGAAATTCACAATTGGTAGCAGATTTAAAGAAATTTGGAAAAGAAAGATATGAGAATTTGTGTGAAATTGAGAATCTTGAAAAAGAATTGGGTAATGTTAAAAGAAAGAATGAAGAGCTAGAAGAAAAAAAAATTTGTTTGATGAGATGAAGAAAAATAATGAAGATTTTGAGGAAAAGCTGAAATTGTTAGAAGAAGAAAATTGTTTGCAGAAAGAAGAATTATCAAAGTTGAAAGAAGAAAATGAATGTTTAAGGACAAAATCATTGGTAAGTGATGATGCTTGTGGTACAGAGGATTTGTATTGTTCAGTTGATAAATCAAGTAGTTTGTGTGATATGGCTAATATTATTTTTGGTGAGGAATGTATAGAAGAAGAATGTAAAGATGATGTATTTGAATCTCGAAATCATGTTAATCATAATGAGGAAAATGTTGGTTTTAAAATTATGAAAAAAATGGGTTACAAAGGAAAAGGATTAGGAAAGAATGCACAAGGAAGAAAAGAGCCAATTGAGGTAGTTATGAGGCCAAAATATGAAGGTCTCAGATATATTATAAGTAAAGAAAATTTTACAGGATCAAGCAAATTTGTTCCAAAAATGCATTGTATTCAGTGTTCCCATTGTAATAGGGAAGGTCATAGAAAAGAGAATTGTTGGGATCTACATCCATGTAGGATTTGCGGTTTGAAAAATCATTCAGAAAAAATGTGTTGGCAAAGGGAGTGTAAAAGTGAATCTTTGACAAATTGCATAAAAATAAATTGTAGATGGAATTATGGGTCTGATTGGGAAAAGGTTATAGGTATGTTTAAAAATTTGTTCAAATACAAATGTTCATATGGAAAAGAAGATAGCAATCAAGAGAGATTTGTTGGTCTTGTAAGACGTCATGCAAAGTTGAAAGCTACAGATAGTGAGATAACTCAAAGTTTGAAGGACTGTCGCAGTAGCTGGTGAGGGGTTCAAGAGAGATTTGCATATATTGAAGATCAAAGATCGAGTCAGTGAAGACTTGGAAAACAGGAATTTGAAGAATGAAAATGCTGAAGCATGTGGTTGAAATTAAGAGGGAGTGTTGGAAAGTAATTTCTCCCATTGGTTGTGGAAATAGAAACTACAGTTTTGCATGAGAAATATTTATTGTAATTAGAAATAAACTAAAATTTAGTTAAGTGCATCTATAGTTTGCATGTTCTAGAATTTTCTTATGAGTTGTAAACTCCTCTATAAAAGAGGCATGATGCAAATGTTTTTGCAGAAGCAATAGAAGTTGTGGAGCAGCATGGTGTGTTAATATTTTGAATTTTATATATTTCAATGTGTTATGTGTTTTGATATTTCTTCATTCAATACCATCACCTAAGGAGCAAGAAAAAATCATACCATGATCCTTTCCTATCTGATGCTTGGTGGGAATCCATGAAGTTGAAAGCAACCAGTATAATTGTATGGTATAAATCATACAGTCCAATCACAAATCCACATTTTAGTTTTTTTTTTATAAATAATTCTCACAACCCAACAAACATTAGAGTGGGCGTTTAATATTTTCGAAGGTTCAAATATCAATGCAAACAAATAAGAAAAAGTCGATGCAAAAAAATTAGTCTTGACCATGATCATTCAAATGATAAAAATACAATGGTCCAAATTTTCCTAATCAAAATATTTTATAGCTCAGAAAACCCTCAACATTGCAAACCAAAGAATATACATCCTATATAAAAATAATCATGAAAAAAACATGTAATTTACAATTAATCGTTCTATATTTTAGATTAAATCTCTGATTTGGATAGGATTTTAACCTATACTAATAATTGACAATTGTGGGCATTTATTATGTGCATATATATATCAATGGCTCTTAATACTACAATCAAAGTGTTAACATTAAAAGGGAAGAATAAATGTGTAAAATGATAGATCTAGAGAAATGGACAAAGGAGTGATAAAATAAATCCCTGGTTGAGGAGGAGAACCAATATCAAAAGATATAGATGCAATAGATAGGGAAATTGGGAAATTCCAAGATGCTCGCAAGAACAAAATAAGGGAAATATAGCTCCAAGAGTAAATGGAGTTACAAACAGAACTATAAAAGCATGAGTGTGCTACTACAAAAATTTGTATGGAGATGTATAAGCAAGATAACAAGAGCAAGATAGGAGGAAAAGGCAGGAGCTAGAGCTAGAAATATTTAGAAGATAAAATATATGGAAAATATATCATTTAAAGAGGGAAAAGAAGCTTCTTGAGTGGGGTATGCGCAGGATCATCATGGAAAAAATAGGGCCTTAAGTGGCAATAAATTTAGAAAAATCAGAGTTAAGCAACTTGACGTAAAAATTTGAATAAGTTATCTATATTATTTCAAAAATATATATCAATAGAATCTGTAGAAAATTGAATTTAGTTTCTAAACTACTAGGTTTATTTAAAAAATAAAAAAATCTATTTGGTGAAAATTTAAAATTTCAATGGAGTAGTACTTAAATTTAAGGGAAAATATAAGAAGTATGTGTCTATCTAACCACCCTAACCACAATAAAATAATAATATTTTTTTTATAATATTTTAGATATAAGTTGAGGATTCATGTCCCGATGTGATGCATATTTTTTTGTAGTTTTTTTCCAAGTAAATAATTAATTATGATTTTTTATTACAAATTTTAAAAAATATAAAAACTTGTATGTCTGACCACCTTAACTTGGTTAAAACTTCATGAAATTCAATTTTATTTTTTTAATCCTATAGTATGTGAAGTATAGAATGTGACACATGTTTTGGTTTCAAAAAATGTATACCGTTTGAAAGCTATAGATGTTTTCCAATCAGCCTATCAATCAAGACTTTAGTCATAATTCAAATAGAAAATGAATAATAATTATTTATTAAATTCAAAGTAAAGCAAAATTTATATGGTGGAGTTAATTAATTTAATCATATTGGTTAATTAATTAAGTCACTTATCACTTTAGGTTTAATTAAGCTAAACTTAGGCACATTAATAATTAATTATTTATTAATTATTAAGTGTTGCACACTAGGTTTTCCCTTTTAGGTTACCTTTAGGGTTTCTTGATCTCCCTCATAAGGATTGATCTCATTGTAATTATTTGATTCTCTTAATGCATTTTTCATCTTGAGGCTTGTAAAGCATCTTTGTTGTTATGTACATCTTTCATTCTTTGTGACAGGTTATTGCATGCAAGTGTTCACTAGGGTCTGTGAGGTTGGTTTATCAAATTCTACATGGTATCAGAGCTTTAGATTTGTAGCTTCCTATTTATTTTTTGAAGGATATTGCCTTATAGTGATTTTAAGTGCAAGGGTTTCAGCCAGACATCTTTTTGTAACATCTGGGGGTTGCAAAAAAATTTATGCATTTTTAGGAAAAAATAACATCACCATCACGTTCAGAGTACCCAGAACCCCTAGAAATGCCAATCAAATTGTCAATTTTGGAGAATCTGGTTTTTGAGGAAAAAAACATTTGCCAGAGAGGTCGTACGACCTCCCTAGCATGCATTTTCACGTGTGAAAATTGAAAAACATTGAAAAAACATTAAAAAAAATGCATGCAAAATGCACAGCCAATAGAGAAGGAGAGTGTCCCTTGCCCACCACCCAACGGCTACCTGCCTACGGCTCAGTCGAGCGATGCCACCCTTGGACCACCAACTCCTTGCTCCAGTGCCTGAGGGCTTAACTCAAGGTCCTATTGACACCTAGGCACCTACGCTCAGCCCCTGCCAACCTCCTGGCACCCGTAGAGGTCACATTGGTGATTAGGGCTTTTTGCCTCAACCCCTAGCCACCAACTCCTTGGTCTTGCATACGACTAGGGGCTGATATTGTTAGCCCCTATGGGCTCCTAAAGGGCTTATTGGGAAATTAGGAGTTGTTTTCACAGAATTGGGTCTAACATTTGCATACGATCTCCATTTTTCGAAAACAAATAGGCGTCAAAAAGCTAGTTCTAGGCACTATCTAGTGGTGTTGGTGGTTTTTTCCGGTTTTGAATTTTTGATGCCATTTTTGCCTATCAAATTTAGAAGATGGGTTTTGCACTCCTGGGGGCGTAAATTTTGCGTCTAGGCTTTGTTTTGCACAAATGAATAGGCATCAAAAATTTGGTTCAATGCTCTCCACAATGATCAAACTTATTTTCCCATATTTTTTCCCAAGTACATTTTATTCAGATTTTTGTGTTTTCATAGTTTTCTTAATTACTTCGATGTTTTGGCACTTGGGAACCTCCTGTTTGCGTCATTTGGCTCTATTTAATTTGATTTGCATGCATTAATGTCAATTTTCTTAGATTATTTAATTTGATTATCATGGGTTTTTCTACTCATGCTTCAGTTGTAATCTTGGAATGGGGTAATTATGAGTCATGGGAAAAGGGCATACTTACACATTGTAGGTGGCTTAATATTTTTTCTTATTTATATGATCTCATACCTGAACCAACCACTTCAAAGGGAATTTAGCTTGGGATATCACTAGAGATCACATAGTAGGACTTATATTGTTTAGTGTTGATACTGACACTGTGTGGACTGTAATGGACATTTTGTGTCCCCACCCACTTTGGACATGTCTCTGGGAGATCTATGTAGACCCCAATCTCTCTCCATTCCTAGAGGATCCTACTTCAGATTATCTCTTACCCATTTCTCGTGGAGAGAATATACCCTTTGATCATGATACTTTAGAGGAGTTTGAGTATTTATACATCCTTGCATGTTCTAATGGATCAGAGGCTTGTCTCAAAGTTCCTACTCTTCAGACTAAGATTACACATGCATCATTTGTTGTTCTTGATGACATCAGTATCGCCTCATTGGCCCCTATGGATTCAGTTCAACATCATGACCATCTAGGTCATTCATTATCTACTACATCACGAAATTCTTATCTTGCAAACACATTCTTGTTTGTTGAGTCTCACACTACAAACCTTGAGGATTATTTTAAGGACATACATCTCCTCTACCTTGACAGTTAGGTTATCACTGTATGCCCACCATTATCCATGCATTTAGAGGTTCCATTTCAATATTCTTCACATCAATTTAGATTAGGCATCATTTGTTTCAGTTGAGATAGAGAGATTCTTCAACATCCTATCATGGCACACATCTTGAGATAGATTGGTCCATCACTCTTCACAGGGTTTCTTCAACATCATCCTTTGGATTCATTTCTTCCCAAAGGGAGGAATATTATCTACCACTTCAAGACCTCTTTTTCAATTCTACATCAGGCATCTACCATTGTCTCTTTCTATCTCTCTTATTGAGACCATTTTATATGTCTAGTATTTTGACTACTCCCTTTAGTTACTTGACAAATTCTACAAATCTTAACATTCTTCCTCGCATCCCTATATATCTATGGAAAAAAATGTTTCTCACTCACCAAGGCTAATGTATTTTCAACTATAAAATGTCCTTCGAGTCCTCCACTATGTTTCTTCTTATTTAAATTATTCCTCATTGAACTCTTTGGAATACACAAATAATTTCGTTTGAACAACATATATCTTTGAATTAAATAATCCAACCATTGAATCCAATTTATCATACTCATTCCTTACATGCTTTCCATGCTTCAAAAAAATCTAGATCACTCTTATACATCTGTTTTAGTTCCTCAAAACCAAATTATTCTATCATCATCTTTGTTAGCAAATTCCTTATCTTGCTCAGTGCGTTTGCAAATTTCTTTAACCTACAACTCCTATGCTTCAAAAAGAATTGTACAAATCAAAAAGAACTTAACCCATCTCATATGTCTCTAGTTCAACTTCCCTTGACTATTTAAATACTACAAATCTGTTAGAGTAATCATGCATAAGCTAATGATTGATTAGTTTTTACTTAATTAATTTTCTAATTTATTCTCATGCACTTATTGTAAACTTAGTACTTTTATTATTCTATAGATTTGATCCTATATCGCACTCAATCATCATTATAATATCAATCCTTTTTAATACCTTTGAAACCTTTGATGAATCTTATTTTCTATGAAGATTCTTGATATTCATTTTGTATCTTTTTCTTCCTAGGGAATTTAGTAATTCTTTTTTTGTAGATTTGTTGCATCGAAGGTGTCTTTGTTCGTTGTTTAATCTTGTGGCTTCTATTTTCAATATTTGTAACATGGTATGAAAGCATGCATTCAATTATATCCTCAATTTATAAGGTTTTTTCTTTAAGAAGCGTTAGAGGCTTCAAATTTGGATTCCCCGTTATTTTTATTCTAATTTTTTGAGGCGAACAATTTTTAGGGTTATTTTTTTAGTTTATTTTGGTGTAAAAAGGAGCTCACTATTTGATTCAGGAGACCAATTCGATGAATTTTATCCATAAATTCACCTATATTCAATGTTAGGAGCACCTGAGGCAAAAAAATTGGCATAAAGGCCCATATGGCCCCTATATGGCCCTATGCACAAGAATTTAATAAAAAGAGGTTTGGCATTTGATTTTTTTGAATTTATGTTACAGTTAGTTTACAAATGAAAAAAGGAAAGGTCAAATTTTTATAAAGTTCTAGGTTTGAATTTTTAATAAGTGGCAAATTTATTGAAAGTGGGGATGGATTTTTCATGATGGTGTCCATAGGGTACCTAATTACAAGCCCTATAGGCCTACTTCCTAACCCTGTTGAAGTTTATTAGCCATTTGTAGTCTAACAAGTCAGCTGATAGCCTTTTGATTTAATTGGCGATAGCTTTGTAAGTGTCACATGATGACAATTTTAAACCTGTCACCTAGTAGCTCCACAAAAAACTGGTGACCATATTTACTCTTCTGACACTCTTTTCATAGCAACTCAAATTTTATTGGAATTCAAAAAAAATTCCTCACCAATTGATAACTATGCTAGCAAGTGAACCCTTTTTCTTGAAATGGAATATTCTTTGCATATTTTGAGCCAAGCCAATGAATATTGTGATGAATCTTCATATACGAGGGGGGTAGATTTTTCAGTCAGAGTGGAATATTCCTTGGAATATTCCATAGATGTTAGCATGAGGTCATGCTAATTTCAATAGTATGGTCAACAATGTTGGCCCCTTTGAACCCTGCTTATGCCTTAAAGGAGGTGTTTTTTATTTTGTTCCCATAACTTCGACACTAAAAATTGAAATTGGACAAATTAGATATCATTAAAAGGCTAGTTCCATTAGCTTTCTAGTGGTGTTGGTCTCATCACATTTTTGTTAATGGTACATTCTAGAGCCTATTGAATTGAAAGGCACTATTTTCAATCCCGAGCTCATAAATTTTGAACTATTTATTTAATTTATGAGATTCTAGCAGAATTGGGACAATATTGCAAATCTCTTTAGAACCATCCATGCACTTTTTGTATATTTCTGTCCAAGTACATTTTATTTATTTATTTTTGTTTTCATATTCTAGTGAATTACTTGGAAATCTTGTCTCTTGGAATTTATTTTTTACATGGGATGTCTCATTTTTGGTTATTCTACATTTATTTTTAGTTCTCTATCCTATTTGGGCATTGCAATTTTTTTTTTTCATTGACATTCTCTTTTCAAGATGCACTGAGATAAAGTTCCATTCTTGTGTATACCTTTTGGGGATTTCATACATCATATGTTTCTTTTGTACTCACACTATGATATAAAGTTCCATGGGGGGTTGATGTTTGCCTCTATTTTGTCATCACACCTTTCTAAAGTGTGTGTCCCTTCCATGATAGTAGTGAATCCCAATGATTCTTGCCTCATGAATGTGTGACTTAGTTTGTAAACCCTTTTATTTGTAGGTTATTTCTCCTACATGCACTTCTAGGTTTCACACAAATTCAATGTACATATCTTGGATCTCCCTTTCCAAGATTATGTGATGGGTTTCTATTTTTGGTGCTAATGCTTCTTTGGCTATGATTTTGTAGTGATATATTTATCTAGTTCTTGTTCCTTTGTACAAGTCAAATACAATATGTATATCAATGAACTGTTACTCATGCATTTCAGTAAGATGGAGCATTTACCATATGGACACTCTTCCATTCTTATTTCTAGAGTTTATTCATTTCAACACTATAGGAGTAATCATTCAATAATAGTATGTAGCTTCTTTATGCTTTAGTGATGTTCTACATGTTCCTCTCTTTTAATACATTGTCTCAATGCTTCTTAGTCATTCACCTTGATTTTGAGGTTTTTTTAGACCTTCATTTTCCTTCATCTCTTTTTGAGAGGAGGTTTTCCCATGTTTTTTTCTACATTTCTCCAGTTTTTAGAGATCATTTTTTTGTACATGGGTACCTCACCTAGGCTTGTTTTCTTGGACCCATCATGCATTCTCTTTTTAGGGTTTTTAGCTTCTCCATAAGTTAATCTTAAGGGAGAATGTTAGAGTAATCATGCATTTACTAATAATTAATTAATCTTTAATTAATTATTTATCTAATTTATTCTCATCCACTTAAACTAAACATAGGAGTTATTTTATGATTCTAGGGTTTTTCTCCTATATAACACTCAACCCTCATTGTATTGTCATGCTTTTGATATAATTCTCAACCTTTGAGGAATTCTCTATTTTCCTTGAAGATTCTTGAAGTTCATTTTATAGATTTTTCTTCATGAGGAATATGTTGAAAAAATAGGACCACTAAGAGGAGGGTAAATTATCTATTTATTGGAACATCAAAAATATCATTAATAATTAGATCCACAACAACTATAAGAAGATTTGATCTATTATAACTATTTACCATGAAAGAAAATAACAAAAATTGAAACACATCAACAACATGCCCAATAGAACACTATATTTACATAGAAAACCGAAGAAGAGAAAAAAAATAGTGAGGATTATATCACAATATAAAGTAATTTCAATATCTAACAAAATAGGCTCACTACCCCAAATACAGAAGGGCTCACTACCAATGTCTCACTACTAGATTACAAGAAAAACAGAATAAAAAATTATTGTTACATTGAGAAACCTATTTTAATGCAATATAAAATTCTACCACAACATCACCAACACATTCATAACCTTTCTAAAGATTCTAGACACCTTTCATTCACTACTTCCAATAGTCTAACTTATTGAATCCTACACTACATTTTACAACTTCATTGTTCACACCTCTAAAATTTGCATCACATACACTACTCACACATCCTCCATCAACACAACACTTATTTATACCTTCTTTAACCTTGTAAAATATTGGGAAGGTTTTCTTATGCATCTCAACAAGGAAAATTGAACTTATAATTACACAAAAATATTCTTTTAATGGAATAGAATGAAGGTGGACCACATCTTACCTTAACTTGAACCTAAATCCACTCATACACATCATTCCATTCCTCCACAATCGTCGAAGAAAATTAACGATTAGTGTAAACACCCAAGGTCGGTCAAAACTATATAAACAACATTAAAATTTTAAGTACATGCTTCCTCAAATCCAAAGATGGCTCACAAAACATGCACAACACTTAAACATAATTTGGAATATTCCATCAACAAGCTAAAATCCAAAAAATACTTTACAACATCATACACATGAAAGTTATATTCATTTTGTATACCTAGTTAACCTTTTACACATTGTAACTAAAGAATTCAACTTGTGAAGCACCAAAAATTGAAATATAAGACTAGAAAACAAACTATGGAGAAATGTGGAGAAAAACCATTTCTCCCAAACAACATTGCAATGGACAGTTCAAACACTCATGAACACAAATTTCTCTACATGAAGATATAGACCAATAAAATATGGATATAATATCTATAAACACATCTGATCAATATATTTGAACCATACAAGAAAATCCTCAATATTGAAGAAGTGCAAACAAAAACTAGAACACCACTCTCTATGCCAAAACACCTCTACAACACACTGTTTCCTCTTTTATTCAAATACTGTCAAAAGCACTTGGAAACCAAGCACCACAAACAAAATCTCGTCATATTCACCACATCCTCATCACAACCAAACCAACTACAACATATAAACTCAACCATACATATTATTATAAAAGAAACACTAGAGGTGGACACTAGTAACACTTACTAATCACAACATAATGAAATGAATCAAAGCATCATCACAACTTCTCAAGCATGAGTAGACTTCCAAGAATCACCAACATAACTAGTCAACATCAATGATAAAAAAAATATATGTCTATTGACATCAATGAAAACACCAAATACTCATACTTGTAACACAATATAGAAACTATTTTTTTGCAGATCTCATGCATGGAAGGTGTCTTTTTTTGTTGTTTGATATCGTGACTCATATTTTTCACAATTATAGAAAAATCTTGATGGTTTGTATACAACACAAACTCCTTTGGTAACAAATAATGTCTCCATTTCTTCAAGGCTTGAGTTTTGGCATATAATTACTGATCATAAACTAAATATATTCTTTTAGAATCATCAAAATTCTCACTAAAATAAGCTATTGGTTTTCCTTCTTGACTCAACATTGCTCCTATTAAATTCCCACTAGCATCACAATCAACTTGAAATAATTTATGAAAATAAGGTCATGCTAACATTGGCTTCTTTTTCACCTTTTTCTTCAATAATTCAAAACTTCTTTACACTTTGGATTTCTACTTAAAGTGTTTCCTATCTCCTCTCATTGTTTCTATCATGGGAATGAAAATTCTACTAAATCTTCTTATGAATTACTAGCAGCAACTAGCCAATCCATGAAATGATCTTACCTGTCCAATATTCACCAGTGTAGTCCACTCAAGAATCGCTCTAACTTTCTCTAGGGCCATCTTCGATCCTTCAATAGAAATGATAAAAAAAATATATACTAACTCTATGTTCACTAAGCTACACCTCTTGATATTTATTAGAAACTCCACTCTCTCAATATCTACAAAACTTGTTTGATGTGCCACAAATGTTCTTCTCTAGTATTACTGAAAATTAGAATATCATCCATGTAAAAATAATAAAATTACCCAAGATTTTCTTGAATAATTCATTCATGGACCTCATGAAAGTGCTAGGTTCATTGGTTAATAAAAAAGGAATCACTATCCATTCATACAATCCTTCATTAGTCTTAAATGTAGTCTTCCATTCATCTCGTTCTCTAATTTTGATTTGATGATATCTAATATTTAGGTCAACCTTCATAAAATAATTTTCTCCACTCAAACAATCCATAATGTCATCCATCCTTGGTAATGGAAATCTATACCTGATAGAAATCCTATTGATTTCTCTTGATTCTTTACAGATTCACCATAGTCCATCTTTCTTTGGTGCAAGTATAATAGGTACCACACATGGGCTTAATATCTGTCTGATCAATCCCTTCTTCAACAACCACAATATATCTACTAGTTCAATTCTAAATTCTTTGTAGGCATCATCCTATACACCACTTTGTTAGGTAAACTTTCTCTAGGTATTAGATCTATATAATGAGTGATGCTTTGGATTGGTAACTATCCATCAGGTACATTCTTTGATATGATTTCTCCAAACTCTATCAATAGTTTTGCAAATTCTATCTATAGTGGGTAAACATCCTTCTCTACCTTTGATCTACTAGCCTTCTTTGGAATCAATGCAAAACACATGTTTCCATTCCTTATTCCTTCTAGAAACTTTCTTCCATCTAGAAAACATAGTCTAGCGATGCTACAAAATTCACTCTTGTTCTCTTCTTCCAAAGGTATCAGTTTAATTCTCTTGCCATTTGAAGTCACAGTATATGTATTTCTAATTTCATAATGAATGGATTTCCTATCATATTTCTATGGTCTTCCTAATAGTAAATGGCATGCATCCATGGGCATACTATCATACACAACTTCATCCTTATATCATCCTATATGAAGCTTTAACAAAAATTGCTCACTCACTAATATCTTATGCTTATCTTGAATCCATGCTATCCTATAAATGAAGTATGCCTTCTTAAATGGAATGTTGAAAGAGGAAGTGTATGTGGAGCGGCCACCTAGTTATGAGGTTCCAGGTCAAGAAAGAAAGGAATACAAGCTAGAGAAAGCTCCTTATGGGTTGAAGCAAGCACCGCATGCATGATACAATAGGATTGACTCATATTTGTTGAGCAATGACTTTAGAAAAAATGATGTTGAGCCCACTCTTTACATAAAGGCAACTAATGGTAAGATTTTAATTGTTGTCCTATATGTTGATGATTTAGTTTTCAATGGGGATGATGATTTCCTCATTTTTATTTTAAAAAGGCCATGAAAAGAGAATTTTAAATGATAGATTTAGGTATTTTGAGGTATTTTCTAGGCATAGAAGTAAAACAAATGCATGATAGTATTTTTATCTCTTAAACAAAGTATGCAACATAGATTTTGAAGAGGTTTAGGATGCAATATAGCAATCCTGCCCCCACACCAACAACCATAGGTTTGAAGTTGAGCAAGAAAGATTGCAACAACAATGTGAATCTAAACATGTGTAAGAGCTTGGTTGGAAGTTTAATGTATTTAAAAACAACTAAGTCTAATATAATGCATATTGTAAGTCTAATTTCTAGATTTATGGACACTCCAAAAGAGTCACATTGGCAATAGAGTAAAAGAATCCTAAGGTATGTGAATGGAACAAAAGGATATGGCATTTTGTATAGTGTAGAAAATGATTTTGGGCTAGTTGGTTACACAGATAGTGGTTGGGTAGGGAGTGCAGATGATAGAAAGAGCACATCTAGATATGTGTCTCACTTGGGATCGGAGGTCAATTTATGGGCTTTCAAAGAGGTCCCTCAGGAACCCTTCAAAAGAAAAGGGGTCCACTCAAGGGACACACTATTTGAAAGGAAAGATATAGTTAGGCTACTCCCAAGCTAGACACAAATGATTTCATTCAAATGAGAAAATTTCAAGGGGATGCTCCAATTGCAAGATAAACATCTCTAGAATAGGTTATCACTACCCCCTAGCACATAGGGGAGAAGAACCATGCAAGATACTTAGAACTCATAGGATAGAGGTAAACCTTGATATCACTTGTCATTTAAAGAAGAGGTAGGTGCATGAAAAAATAAATGGGTGATGACACCTAAATCAAGTAGTTGTATTTTATCCATCAAGGCCTTACATTCACTAGTGGAATGACTAAGCACTTGATGGTACTTACAGAAAGAATAATTTTCTTTATCATACTTGTGAACTTTCTTATGTGTAGGAGAAGGAAGAGTAATTAAGTGAGCTTTGAGAAGCCTCAACAAGATACACTCATTCTCAAATAAATAATATGGAGAAAGAAGAAACACATTATCTAGTGGAGAAAACCTTGTCTATTCACAAGAAGAAGATGCAAAGATAGAAGATAGTGGATGATGAAGCAACAAAATAAAATGAGGTTGACTAGAAATTATGACAACATTCAACCATGGTATTTGTTTAGATTGTTCATTCGAGAAACCAATCACCAAGTTACATTGATGAGGTATACATTATATAGGGACCTAAATGCATTGTTCATTACACCCACAACATTTACACCCATAACCATATTTAGAAATAAATTTAAACCCAATTCCATAACATGTTCACAAATATTGAGAAGGAGGATCTACATAGAGAGTATTATTCCAATAATGGGGATAACACTCCTCTATGGGATCATTATCATCCTACTTGATAGGACTATCAACATTAGCCTCTTTGACAAAGGTGGGATTGTCTTCTTCTAAAGGATGATGCTCAACATTAAGGACATTAGAACTATTTTTCACATTACCCTGCAATATAGAAGAGTAATAATCTTTAATAGCAGGTCTAGATGATGTTATTGGGAGGTTTAAGTGGATTGGGTTGAATTTATAGTTTCCAATGAAGGATTTTGTAAAGTCTAAGGAATCCTAATCATCACCAAGATATGCATTTTCTTGAGAAGAGGTAGAAGGAGTAGACTTAGGATTTCTTTCTTTAGAAGGATCTTCTTTAGGGACATCTGTCTTAAGAGTATCCTTTGTAGTAGGTACTGCTAGAGTAAACATTGACGCATTGAAAGACATAGAAGGAATAAGAGTAGGTACAACTAAAGCATGACGAGCAGCTTCCATTTCACATAGGTTCATAGCATTAGGTCCATCCTTGATTGTGACTACTTGATTATTATGTTGGTTGTTTTAAATTTTCAACTAGATCTTCAAGGAAGCCTTTGTATTTTCCAATTCCAATGGCCAGCAATGTGAAGAGGTTGGCCAATGAACAAGAGAAATAAAATTATGTTTCCTCTTGCACTTCAGGCTCTACAAAGCTAAGGAGGGTGATCCCATAGTGCATGTATAGCATTCTTTTACATAATTACCACATACATTGCATATTTAACAAATACATTCTCATATTCATGACTCAAAAAATGATAATTTGTAAGAACGAGGTAGATTATTCACACCTTTACCACTTTAAGTAGAGAATGGGAAATTTAAATGATAATTACAACAATAATTGAAACTATAAGGATGATTTTATTAAATGGGTTGTTCTTTGAAAGAATTTGGTTGATCAGACACTTTTGAGTTCACTTAATCCATAGAATATTTCCTTATCCTAGGTAACAAGTATAGATTCACAATAAACTATAGTGCAATAATAATGATATTCAATATTTATGGACTATTATGCACTTGCATTATAAATTTACAACTCAGATGTTTCAAACAAAAAATACTTAATGATCCCAAGACTTGACAATATAAACAAGTGATTTCATCAAAGAATTTTAATCAATTACTTGGATTCAAGAAAAAAATAAAAAACACATGCAATCATATCAATTGGAGACCAATGAAACAATTTTTAATCATTTCATTGCTAATTCATGTAAGTGAGTACATAGTAAACAATCTTCTTGCAACCTTTCATTATTGATTCCTAATTTTGTAATTTCTGCAAAACATTTAAGCTAACTACAAACAAAAACTCAAAACCTAAGACTCAACAAGAAAGTATATTGTCTTGTATGCTTGTTATATTTCATGAAAAACTTTTCTGCTAATTAAAACCTAAGACAACCTGGGACCAACCAAAACTAACCAAAAGACTCTTTCACAATAACCTTGAATTCCATTTTATAAGATTAATGGAAAAAAACAAGCTTTAGGCTTTTGGCATGTCACATTACATTTTATTTCATTTCAACATCGAGACAGTTAAATTTGTACTCCAGGAGATGGAGGGAAAATACACAAAGACAATTTTTTTGCAAAGGCATGTTGAGCTCATATCCTTGTTGTTTGATGATTCCATCTTCATAGCACCACCCGGACAAGAGAATAAAACATAAAAGCATAAGAAAATTTTATAGAAAAGAAATAATTTTGGTTGGGAGACCACACACATTTTTCTGATTGGGAGGATATAGATTTTAAACAATTTGTTCCAAGGGCTAGACATGCACTATACTTGACCATGTATTATATCCTTGTGGATTACTCTACATAATTTTCCAACCAACCTCGATACTCATATTTTGTAGGCCAATTAATGTCCAATAGTCTCTACACCTTACTATCATATGTATTGTATCTGGCATCAATTTTTACCCTGGCTTCCTTCACATATGTGTCCATGTCCACCTCAATTCTAATGAAAATATCAATCAAAACATTAAGTACAAATAAATTTAATTTAGCATCAATGTATATAATTTGTGGACACATTGCTATGTGATGATTAAAAAGGGCCCTCCATGATCCATAATCCTTAATTGTCCCATCTTCATTCAAAAATTTTGGTACACCATAGTCTTCCATATCTCTGAAGGATTTTATTTTTCTTTGCAATTACCCACCAATCTTGTCATGGAAACATGTATTCTCACCAATTGTTTCAATTTCCTTTATTATAACTAGGAGGCTTGTTGGAGCTTTAGAATATCCTTCAACATTTTCTATAACCTCCTTTAAGTTGTTTAACTTACTATTCCATCTATTCCATGTGCTTTGGAACACTTCACGGAGATGCTATAATTTTTCGAATGCCTCATAAATGCCTTTATAAGTTGACCACATTCTCTCTAATTTCATGGTTAGTTTGGAAAACATATGGCTTAAAATATCCTCAACCATATCCTTGGAAACTTTCTTCATATTCTCTTGGAGCTTATCCTTTTCTTATTTGACTATTTGAAGCTCTTTTCTCAATGGATCAATCCTTAATTTCAAAGTATTTTTATCTTGTTCTTACAAATCAGATTGGGGGGATGTAGGTAAATTAGTTCTCATCAAGCGATGGAAATGAAGCCAACAATGAGATGTCAACCATTGATATTGATCATGGATGAATTCAATCCACGAACCCAATCACATCATTGATCACATGTTCACATTCTACTTTTTGGACTCAACTCATGATGCCTCGATCTCACATGATGTGGAGATAGTCAACCCATCAGTGGTCTTGGATTCCCTTAAATGAAGCATGAAACAACCAATTATAGATTTGATCACCAACAATGAGTTAAACACATTATTGGATCACTCATTAGGGCTAGCCTCTTGGCTGTGATGATATAACATGCGATGAGTGATGAACACAAAACAATTGGAAATATAGTAGATCACTCATCACTCCTTGGACATGGGAAATTTAAAGAAGACATGTGATGAGTGATAGACTGCTAATGGTGAGACTTACATGACCTTAAAATGCATGTGGGCACAAGTTGTTTTTAAAATGGAACTCCTAGTCATGATAGGTCATAACAAAATTTATATCAAAAGGTTCCTTGACCTAGCAAAAATAAATCATGAACCAACCAAAAATATGGGAAATGGGTAGCCTAGGCATTGGGTCCAATTGAATAAGGGGAATGAATATCATAAGATGAAACTAATGCAACTAATTACTAGATATAACAGGCCATCAAAAGATTATAAGCAATTTAACACCACAAGACAATGAAGGCTACAAGTGTGGATAATAGACATTAAACATAAACCCTTATGGCAACAAGTTATGAGATATAACATGTATGACCATGGAACTAATGGAAAAATAAAAAAATTGAGATTGTTGTCTTTAATGGTTTTCACATCATGTGTTGCCATAAATGACAAAGGGTGAGATTTTTGCGAGTATGAAAGAAGTTGTTGCAAGAATGAAGGTGTTTTCATTGATTTCAACTCGTTAACTGGTTATCAACTAGTTGTTATTGTCATTAATTTCATGGATGAAGGTTATAATTTGTATATATCAAAGATATTGAGAAAATTGTAAAAGAAAAGGTTGTAGGTATTCAATGGTTGCTTCAAGGTTTTCTCTAGGATTTACTCCTATGTTTGTATGGTTTAGATATGTTGATCATGATTGTTGGAAGCTATTGTATCTAGGTTTTTGGCTCCTAATTCATTGTACCATGCAAGTTATGTTCACTAGTTGTGAACTATAGTTTTCAAGGTTTCTAGTTGAGGTCCAAGAGAAATTTTGCTGGTCCAGATTTATTTTTGTTTAATTCTTGTGACTTGTGGTTCTAGAGTTAAACTGTTATGATTGTGTTGAAGATTTTTTTGTCATCTAGAAAGATTAGATTAGGTTAAGGATTGTGTGTGCTTGATTTTTCTATATGTTTTACATTAATTTGGTCGACCTTGAGTTAAACACTAGATTCTCGAAGATCATGAAACATGTTGGGACTTATTTGGGTCATCTCTTACTATGTTTTTGGGTCACCCTCATTCTAATTCCACCCTAGAATTTTCTTGCACTGAATTAATTTGAATTTAAATGTTGGATGGAAGACTTTGGATATGTTTCAAAGTTAAATATGGTATATTTATATGATGAGATATTGGTGAAAGGTGTACAAAGAGTGGTGCAAAGAAATAGAGTAGATTGATGCAAAACCAATGTGAATCAATGTGTATGTAATGTGAGTAAGGTAGATTAGTGTGAAATGTAAATGTTGAGTTTTTGGAAATAGTGATCTGAAAGGTGTACTCTATCATTCAAGCATGTTTGCAAGTGGTTGAGTGAATTATGGTGGAAATATCTATTGCATTGAGATTTTCTTCTTTGTATAACATATTGCTTCTATCTTGTTTGTATCTATGTGGAAGTGATCCCTCTAGGTGGTTAACCATTGTTGGATAGTGAGTCCTAATCCATAAACTAAGTCCTTGTTGCTTTGGAAATGAGCCTAATCTAGCAATGATCCTTTGCAGTTTGTTTTCATATTCTCTATATTGTGAGCTAGTCCTCATTGTGGTTTCTCCCTTATTAGTTTTTCCATATAAATCTGGTGTTATTATGCATGTGTGTTACTTTATGGTTTCTATCTTTACACTTAATGTTTAATCATTTTATTAGAGAAAAGAATTTATGATTGATCTAAGTTTTGGAGGATATTTTAAAGATTAAATTTTCTATATTTGAATTACCCCCATTTTAGTTTTCTTGTTGAATAGTACTTACAAATTTAACAATTTCATTACAAGATTTCTATTGTAACTAATTATTCTCTAGTAGAGTGCCCAACTATTGTAGAATAGTTCATTTGTATGTCAAATTCATGTACAAGGACACATAACTCCCCACTTGCATTAAATTATAAAAAAAATTATGATTGTTCAAATCTATAAGTAATTTCCAATTTATAAATATTGAACTTTCCAATGGATAAGGTGATAGATATATGTTATTAAGGGCCATGCATGTCATTTTACATAGTTTGCTATATTAATAAATATATATAGTGATTTCTTTGGCCTTTTAAACATGATTTTTAATTTAGTCCATCATGTGGAGAAGACTGGATAAATTTAATATAGTTTTTCTATATTGCTTAACCCACGTAAGAAGTCAAGATCTTTGTCAAATATGTGGAGATGTTCATACATTAATCCAATCAAGGATTGATATTCTCAAAAAAATCTTTTCTTTATTCGATGTAAGGATATCAATTGGCTATCAACATCCTTAAGAAGCTTGCTTATTGCTATTATTCCCTCAACAAAATTTTAAATTTTAAAAACTAATTCAAACTTTTAGACAAGTATGAGTAGAGTTCATAGGGTAAATTTTTAACTTTTGATATTAAAGTAAAATTGCTTATAGTTTTAAATTGTAAATTCATTTGTGGTCTATAAAGGGAATGCAAATCATCTATGGTGAACAAGTAGTTTGTAAATTTATTAAAAAACCATTCCTATGACCTTTCATTACTAAAGCTCTATCAGCTCCTACACACACTAACTTTTTGGAAATTGTGAAGTCATCTATACATCCAATTTCTTTCAGATATTTCTTAACTAGTTCAAATATATATGTTGATGTCAAACTCTATTTTATTTTATAAACACATAGTAGTTGAGATTGGAATACATGTTTTTGTATAGTATACACATGCATACATACAGATGAAGTATTATTTACCATAGTAACTTAATCTAAATAAAATGCAATGAAGGATGAATCTTTTATTTTTCCTTTTAATTATTATTTTTCCACCTTTGTAAATAAAATTTTCCATTCTCATTAAAACTTTATTGACAAATGTGTGCTAGGAAAGTTAGGAACACCCAAAAAAAGAAATAAACTATCATACTTTGGGTAGTCTATTATGGAACACCCTCTAAAAATATATAAAAAATATTGAAGGTACAAGACAAATGAGAGGGTGGTGAATCAGTTGTACATTAAAACTTCAAAATCTTCATAAACATTTAGATCTAGATTAATCCAATTAACCCTTGATCTATAAGAATGATTTACCATGAAATAACATAGCACAAACATAATTGAATAAAAAACATACACAAATAAACACCAAATTTACATGAAAAATCCAAGATGGGACAAACCATGGTGAGGATTAACTCATAATATAAAGTAATATCAACACTGAATAAAATAGGGCTCATATTTTTCAAGTTTAAAAAAGTTACTCTTATCACTGGTCATGTGATATGAACAATTGTCTAGCATGTATGGCGGAGATTATAGTACCTTTATCTTTCTCTTTCGCCAGAGGACATTCTTCCACCTATTTTTAAAAATTAGCTGAAGTAGGTTCATCATTTATAGTGAAGAAAAATCATTCATTTTCATTAGGATCTCTATAATCAAATTCTTCATCAGAAATACTATCATCCTCATTCACATATGCTTTGTTGATATTTTTACCTTTTCTCTCTCTCAGGTCTTTGTTTGTTCATCCCAACTCTTTCTAGACATCTTGAAGAAAAAATGACCTATTCCTCCACAACTAAACCATTTAACAGGTAACTTACCTTCATACTTGTCAGATCCTTTCTTCATCCTTTTCACAAAGTTAGCTACTATTTTATGATGGATTTCTTCATCTAGATCTTCTTCTCTTGTATCCTTGAAAGTATTTATTGACTTGGATCCAATTCTCAAATTTGACTTTCTCAACTCATAAGTTGTTAGAGTTCCCACTAACTAATTTTTAGTGGAGGTCTTGTAATTTATGTATTCTTTAATAGAGTAAATATTTTCACTATATGCATCAGGGAGAGTTCTAAGAATTTTCTTTACAATCCTGGATTCATCTATTATAGCTCCAAGTCTTTGCATTCCACTTGCCACTTCATCTAATCTTCGTACATAAAATGTAATGTTCTCATCTTCAAACATGTATAAGAGGTCAAATTATGTCTCCAAATTCTCCAAATTTTCTTGTTTGACCTTCTCATCTCCTTCATGCACCTTCAATATAGAATCCTAGACTTCTTTAGTAGTCTTCAGATTTTGAAGTTTAATCAACTTGGAATGTGCAAGAATATTCTTCAAAATGAACTTCACCTTGTTGTTCGCTTCATGCACCTTGATTTCATCAATTGTACTCAAACCATTAGTATGAGGATCATAAGGATTCTTGTAATATTTCTTGACATCATATCTGTAATACTCCACATATTCTTCCATCAGTATTTTCTAGACAACATAGTTAGTTCCATCAAACTTTGGATACTCAAAATTTATCTTGCGAGCCATCCCAGACCTTCATTAATAAATTAATCTCTTCTCCAAGGAACCAAGATTTGATTCCAATTGTTGAACAAGACAACTAAGAGGGGGGTGAATCAATTATAGAAAATTTAATCTTTAAAACATCCACAAGAACTTAGATCAGTCATAAATCCTTTGGTATGCTAAAATAGTTAAACATTAAGTGCAAATATAGAAACTAAAAAGTAACACACATGTACAATAATGCTAGATTTATGTGGAAAATCAAATAAGGGAAAAACCACAGTGATGATTAGCTCATGGTATAAATAATATCAAAATTGATTACAAAGGGTCACTGCTAGATTAGGCTGACTACCAAAATAATAAGCACTCACTATTTGGATCAGGATTCACTGTCTAACAAGGGTTAACCACTCGGAGGGCTCACTACAACACATATACAAAGAAGATAAAAGAGATATGTTACAATAATAATATAAGATCAATACAATAGAAATTTCCACCACAATTCACTCAACCATTTGCACACATGCATGAATGATAGAGTACACCTTCAAATTATTGATTCTGAAAATGCAAAAAAATAAATATTTTCCATTGATCTTCCTCACTCGCATCACATATACACGGATTGGAATCTATTTCATATCAATTCTCTCTATTTCTTTGCACCACTCTTTGTAAACCTTTCACCAATATCTCATCTTGTACATATACTATCTTCAAATTTGAAACATATCCAAAGTCACCCATTCAATATTTGAATTCAAATTAGGCCAGTGCCAAAACATTCTAGGGTAGAATTAGAATGAGGGTGACCCAAAAAAATGTTATGAGAGGACCCAAATAAGTCCCAAAATGCTTCATGATCTTCAAGAGTAGTGTTAAACACATGGTCGACAAAACCAATGTAAAATACATAGAATAATTAAGCACACACAATCCTTAACCTAATCCAATATTTATAGACAACAAAATATCTTCAACATGATAATACTAGATTAAATCTAAAATCACAATCATAATACAAAAAACTATATCTGAACTGATAATATTTCTCCCAAACCTTAGCCAAAAACCCTGAAAGCCACAGTTCACAACTAGTGAACATAACTTGTATAGTACAATAAATTAAAAGCCAAAAATATAGATATCGAAGCTTCCAACAACCATGATCAACATATCTAAACCATACAAACATAGGATCAAATTTTGGAATAAAACTTAGAGGAACCATTGTATACCTCCAAACTTTTCCTTTACAATTTTCTCAATATCCTCGACATACACAACCCATAACCTTCATCCATGAAATTAATCATAATAGAAAATAATCGATATCTAGTTAACTAGTTGACATCAGTACAAATAATTTATTCTTACAAAAAATTATTTCATACTTGCAACAAGTACTACTTTAAAAGATATTGCCAAATCTCTTTCTTAAGAGATTCTAGAGGGATTCCCTTGAGATGAACCACTTGAAGCCGTGTCTATTTTCTATCCTCAATTTCAAGTCCCATCTCATTATATAGACCTAGCTATTTTCATAATAACATAACTACATTGGCCTAATACTTTAAAAAAAAAATCAAGAACACAATAGACAAAATATGAAAGTAATTATAAATGAAGCTAAGATTAGAGAGCAATCTATCAATTTTTTAATAACTATGATTGAAGAGTTGGACTCAATGAATTATGTAGGAACATCCCTAATTGTAAACTAATCCCATACCAACAAAAAAAATATTTTCTTTCATTTCAGTCTATAGTTGATTTAGTAGTTAATTCTACATTTTACCATATTGTCATTTCTCAGCATGTAGAGTAGGATATAGCATCTATACTAGGTAATCTACATCATATACATATTTCAAGAAGTTTACATTTGTTTGCAAAAATTTATCATTCTTAAAATTCATTGTCATTCTCAATTAGAGAATTTGGAGTTGACCTATGCACTTGCTCATTCATTTGGTTTTGTAAACCCTTGAGCATAACACAAACAATTATTGGAGTTAGAGGATTATATTTAAGATCATTTTCAATTCTTAGGAAAGCACTCATCATAGTTAGTGATTAGATTCGGGATTAGAATTCTAATATTTTAGATATTCAGATCCAGTTGTTGAATCAAACATTTGTGCCAATTATAATGTTATAATACCCTTTTGTTAGGTGTATGAGCCCTAGTTATTATAAATATGATGCATTCAAGGCATGTAATACTTAAAATTTCTTATTAAGTGAATATCTATGTTTACTATAATTTCTTATGTTGATTTATGTTATGCTCACTGTAAGTTGCATGGATGGATAATAATTTATTGGACCCTCCATTCATGAATACACCAAGTGGTATCAGAGAAAGTTTGTGAGTCTTGAAGGAATTCCTTGTAGTTAGTAGATTTCTGACCTAAAGTAGACTACATGTGTTTTCACTTGATCCCACTCCATGGAAGTTAACACCCTTGTAGCCAAATCATTGAATTGAGGTAGTTGCATTAGATCCAAGGAGAGATATTCTACCAAGGAGATCACCTGCTATGGGGAATATCATTGAAAGAGTGGATGAAATGTTAGAGGTTATGTGAGAAAAATTGAGTTTGATTGTACACTATAGTAGAAGATAGAAGGAAAGGTTTAAACCCTAGACATGAGGATAAAAGTCATGATGAGCTGGATCATGTTGAGAATCACAATGAACAAGCCCTACAAGAAGAAGAAGAAGAATTTTATAATTAGGAAAAGGTGTTGAAAACTATTTCAAATATTGGTAAGTGACCTATAATTGAAATTACGTAGGAAATTTAAACTCTAAGGAACTGATTCATTGGATCAATGATATTGAAGAATACTTTAAATATGTAGAAATTAAAGATCTAGAAAGAGTGATATTTGTGAAATCAAAGTTGAAAGGTTATAGTACTATATGGCGAAAATAAGTTAAACTAGATAGAAATAAGAGAGGAAAGGATAAAACTATAAAATGGGATAGAATGGTGACAAAGTTGAGGAATAAATTAATGCCTATTGATTATGAGCTTAAATTGGTGAAAAGATTTTAGAACTTGAGGAAAATGAAGAGATCTATGAAGCACCAAAAATCTAGCATCAACATCTTCAATACTTCCTCACCATCATAAAGAAAACTATAAAACAACAACTCAGCCATACATCCATAGACAAAAGCTTATCTAGGAAACACTAGAGGTTGAAAGTAGTATCTTACTAATGACAACTATTCAAAGCATCATCAGGGACAATACCAACTACACATCCTTGCAACAAACTCCTTCTCATATAGTTGACACCAATGACAAGACAATATTTTTTACATCAATGACAATACTAACTACACAAACTTGTGAAACTCCCCCCCTTTTTCATTGATAAAAAAACATGATGTGAAAAACCATCAACAAAAAACACAACAAATTTTATCCATACCAACTCATTAAGTCTATATTTACTTTCTCCCCCATACACAATTAACTCATTACTCTCTCTTTCTTTTTTACATTGCTCTCTCTACCCCTTAGATATTTTTCACAATACTATCTCCCCCTTTGATATCAATGGAAAAGGAAAAATTATTTGCAATATCCATTCTCCCCCTTTGACATTAACCATACTGCTCACAACTATTTTTCAACCTATTTTCCTTTACTACTCTACATACTCCACCTTAGGAGCACACACCAACCTATATCAATTAACAACTACTGCATAATGATAACACTCGATCATCTTGATTGAAACAACCAAAATATCCACTACCTACTCCCCGGACATGTAGCCACCAACATAAGTCCATACCAAAGCATGAATCTCGAGATTCATTAGACTGATGCATCTCCTTATGCATATATTTCAAACAAGGAGGGGCAATAACCCCCAAATTCTCCTCAAGATACTCAAAATTATCATTAGGAAAAGCCTTAGGAAATATATTAGCAACCTAATCCTTTCTAGGAACATATTCAAGCTTCACTTTACTTTCTACAACCTTCTCTCTCAAAAAGTGATAATGGATTGAGATATGCTTTGTCTATTGATTCTTGTAAATAATGATAACACTTGTATTATCATAGAAGATAGAAATTGGTTTATCATATAGCACCATGATATCCTTTAATATTTTCCTCATCCACAAATCTTATGTGTATCAAAATGTTTCTGAAATATATTCTACCTCTCTAGTAGATAGAGGTACTAAATATTGGTTCTTCCTTATCCATGACACAAATTTGAATCCAAGAAAGAATGCACCACCACTTGTAATTATTTTTCATCTACACAAGCAACCCAATCTACATCTATGTAAACACTGAGATTAAGGTTAGGATTATTTGGATAACATAAGCCATGATTTGGAGTGCCCTTCAAGTACCTCATATCTTTTTCACTATTGTAACATGTCACTCTCTAGGATCTTCTTAAAATATATCCACAAGAAAAACTACATCAATGATATCTAGTCTAGTAGTAGTTAGATATAATAGTTGTCCAATCATTGATCTATACCTGCTTTGATCATCCTTAGGAGATTCATCATTCTTTCTCATCTTGTAACCAGTAATTATAGGGGTAAATAATGGTTTATAATCTTCCATTCCAAACTTATTTGATATTTCCTTGACATACTTTGATTGTGAAATGAAAATACATTTATTTTTCTGATTGATTTATAGCCCAAGGAAGAAATCCATCTGCCCAAACATTGAATTTTAAAATTCTTCTTGCATGTCTTCCACAAACTCCTTACATATAGCTTCATTTCCTCCAAAACTTATGTCAGAAATATATACAACCACAATCAAGATTTGATATTTTTTAACTTTGAAGTAAATATGGCTATTTGTGGTACCTTTATTAAATAATTTTTGTAACAAGTACTTGTATAACCTCGCATACCAAGATCTAGGAGCTTCCTTCAATCCATATAATACCTTCTTCAATCTACAAACTATCCAATTTACCTAATAGCTGAAATCCTTCTAGTTGTTCTATGTATACTTCTTGTAATTCACCATTCAAGAAAGAAGACTTCACATCCATCTAAGAAAAATTTAAATCTTTATGTGCTAAAAAAGTTTAAAATATCCCGATATCTTCCATTCTTACCACTAGAGAAAATGTCTCCTCAAATTTTATTCATTAAACTTGTGAGAAGCCTTCACACACAAGTCTTGCCTTACTTCTTACCAATTATCCATTCTCATTTAGTTTGTTGTTGAATACCCACTTAGTTCCAATTACATTCTTGTTTTCTTATCCTAGGACAAGTTACCAAGTATAATTATTCTCAATTTTTATTCATTCTTCTTCCATAGCCTTTATCCAATACTAATCCTAGCATGCTTCAATCAGTTAATTTTTTTTCAACTTTAGAATGTAAGCATAGATTTACATCTTCTTCATCATATTTATTTCTTGTTAGTATACCGTTTCTCTTATCTCTAATCATCTATTCATTAGACTGATTCTTTTGTACATAGGAGTTTTAGGAATGTTTTCTAAATCTTATTCCTCTTCAATACACACTTCTTTTTCTTTAGCTTCTTCTTCTTCTTTTCAAGTAGACTCATCTAATTCATATTCATCAATCTTGGCATTTTCACTCTCAAAAAAAATTTATAGCCTCTTATTATGGCACCGGTAAGCTTTGTTCTTAGTAGAATATCAAAGGAAGATACCTTCATCTGACATTTCATCAAAAATTTTTAAGTTCTCTCCATCTCTTCTACTCTAGCATTTTCTTCCAAACACTTTGAAGTATTTGACAGTAGGATTCCTTCCATACCATATCTCATAAGGATTCTTTGTGTTGTTTTCTCTTTCTTGCACTCTATTAAGTATATAAACAGTACTGTGAATTGCTTCTCTCCAGTAGAATTCTGGTAGATTTTCTTCTTTCTTCATTGTTCATGTAGCTTCTTGAACAATCCTATTATTTCTTTCAACCGATCCATTTTGATGAGGATTCTTAGGGGTAGATAAATTCCTTTTTATTCGATGATTCTCACAAAATATATTGAGCTCATTGGAGGTGATCACTTCACCTCTATTAGATCTTAAATATTTTATTTTCATATCCGTTTCATTCTTAACCATAACTTTGAATTCTATAAACTTATCTTGGGCTTCTAATTTTTTGTTTAGAAAAGTAATCGACGTCATTATCGAATAATCATTAATCAATAACATGAAATAGCTTTCACCTTGAAGACTTCTTACTCTGGTAGGACCAAAAATACATGTATGCACCAATTCCAATAGCTCTCCAACAACTTGAATTGAACTTATTCTCACTAGGCTATAAAAATTTATGTGACACATTCATGTATACCACAACCAACTCTCTTAGATTTGAGTCATGAAACAATAACCATCAACTTTGAGTTGATATACATTTCCATATATCCTTTTTCTAATAGTAATCATTGCTTCAGAGCCTTGTCTGATCTGATAGACATCATCCTAAAACATAAGATTTTATCCACTTCTACACATTTTTCTAACACTCAAAAGGTTATATATTAAGCTCTTAATATAGTAAAATTTATTTATATTTTAAAGCCATAAAAAAGCATTCATTCTCCTCATCATCTCCATAAAAAATTTTGTCATTAGATATGCTTCAATATTCTCTAATATAGTAACTTTTCTTAATCATCCTAACTTTGTTCTCCCTATTTTCTTTATACAAACCTCTGTTTGAACATCTAGAAGTATAATCTAGACAATATTAGTGGAATTTTGATAAATTCACATTGAGATAAACCTTGATGAAAGTGACTCTAAAATTTTACCCAAAATTGGAGTATATTTTAGAAATCCAAATACCGCAAAACTCAAAGTAGATAAGTTTTATGATGATGGTTTCCTTTCAATAGTTACAACCTTTATCATAAGGAAATGTACTTATTAGAATGTATATTTTACAACCATTTACCACATAATTGAACCTCTAGCTAAAGCATAATGAAGAAATAATTTTGATCAATTTTAGGAATACTATAAATATTTAAGTATTTGCCCAAACCCCACCCTTGTGAACTCAGTTCACAAGGGCCTCATTTTTCAAAGGAATTCCTACATACTCTTTTCCAAATGTTTATATGTGATGATGTTATCCTCATAATAATATCATAAAGATATTTTTTGTGGGTTGTCATATCCAATATATCGTAACAACCAAGTATCAATACTTGAGAGAGTGAGATAAAATTAATATTATAGTAGGAAAACAATTTAAAAAATTACGAGTTATTAATAACCACTCTAAGGCTATAGCTTATAGAAATTTTTTCTTTACTGTTTCATATCCCAAGTAAATTCATTTTAATATTCCCAAAAATAATATGCATAGTAAAATGCAAGGAACCCTATCTATTAACATCACATAGATGCAATGAATGTTAATTATATAAAATTTATTGTCATGCGATATGAGTTACTATGAACCACTAGAAATGAATTCTTGGTCAATGATTTTGAATCGTAAACTATGTATTTTAATCATGGTATAAACACTATAGTTTTATTATTCTTTAAAAATATCACCCACTAGTGAATCGATGCGTAAAATGGATTTATAATGAATAGTTAATAAAGACGAATACATGTTATGAAAAAGGGTATCAAGTTAAGTGGTCCTGATCTTGGTTTAAACACCATGGTAAAGAATAGTTTATTGAAAGTAGTACTAAGATACAAGGAAAAATTTAGTGGAAAATATTTGCCAATTGGAAAATAGTTGAAATTGGGGCCTCCAAAAATGGCAAATAGTACAAGCTAAAAAAGAGACTGAATCACCAGGTTTTTATAAAAAAATAATTTTGTCTCGATTAATTTGCCTATGCATTATTTTTTAAAATTATTAATCGAATTGATTCGCCATGTAAAAGATGCATCATTGGAATTGATCTGTCAGTATTTTATATTGTAATTAAAAATATTAATTATATTCACCAGTAATATTATATTCCTACCATTAATTTTGGGGTAATATCACCACTATTAATAAATTACTATTTAATTTTTGGGATAATTTAGCCTTGAATATGACTTTTATTTATTGCCATCAATTAGCTTTTTAATCAGATGGTTGCAGGTTGATTCCGCAACCTATATGCATGTTCCTTTTAAAAGGCTTGTTGAAGCCCCCTTGACCCCCACAACGGATGCTACCCCTTGACCCCGCCAGTGGTTGCCGCCCCCGGGCCTCTACTTCAATATTAGAAACAATAAAAATAAAAATGGGGGAACTGTGCCAACCAACTATGTAATTTTTTAAAGGAGAGATTCACCATTGTAATTAATATTTTTGTGTTATTCACTAGGATTCACCACCGTGATTACTATTTTTACCAATTATTCATTAATATTCACTAGTATTTTATAATTTTGCTAATAATGTGCATAGATTCACCAAGAAAATTAATTATTTTTTCAAAAATAAGGAAATATTTTCTAGGAAAATTATAGCACTTAGCCAAGATTTTCCTAGATTTTACACCTTCACCGAGGGGGGCGTCTCTCAAAGTTATCCCTACTAAAATAGGTGACCTCACAAAATATCCTAATGCTTCACCCATTTAAGCATCATATAGATGGAATCATTAAGTGGGCCATTTATTCCAATGACATATGGGTTCATGTGAGTGACTACTCATGAGAAATATGATTCAATGAGTTTGAATCAAAATATATGTACTTAAATATCTATATGAATTTTTGGACATCAAAATCTAAAAATGGCTAAAATTCTAACACACATTGTTAGCATGATTAACATTTCAGAACCAAGCAAACATCCAATATCGTTATGAAATAATACCTCATGCTTCAAAATGCAAACAAATGAAAAAAATGATCAAAGCATATAATAAAGACATGAAGTATACCTATTCCATAGTGGATTGGTGCTACTCTTTGTGTAGAAAGTAGCCCTTTCCCAACCCTTTGACAAACCAAATGATAAATATTGTTCAAAATGCTATGAAGTAGACAAAATTAGCTCTCAATATGAAGAGAGTAAATTTGCTCAAATTGTGTATGCAAATGATGAAAGAAGGCCCTAGATTTATAGAAGAGTTTGAGGAGAAAAGAGGAAAAGTGGAGGAATGTGGGACTAATCCTCAACAAATAGGAAGAAGCCACTTGTCACCATGTGAATGGGCCAAGGTTGTGCAAGTTTTGGTCAATGTGCTAATAAATGACATTAGGTGGCCTTTTCAAATTTGAAATTTGACTTGTTGGAGGGAGAAGAAAGGGGTCTTAAATGCCAAGTGGGGGACATCTAAGAGGGGAATTAATTCTATGTTGGAAGGGACAAGTCATTTGAGAGGGAAATTCAAATTAGAAGAATATTCCCTATTATGCCATGTTGAGGGAAATTAGAAGATTTAATAAATCAATTAAATGATTTATTTGTGCAACTGGGAAAATCTAGAGGATGTGACTTGCATTAAGATTAACATTAATCATGATTTAGTTAACTTAAGAAAGGATTACGTGATTTGACCTATTTGATTTATATTTATTGATTAAAATAAATCAAAAGGAGATGGAAAATGATTTAGACATAGTTAAATAAATATTTTGATTTATTTAGCTAAAGGGGATGATGTTAGTATTAAAGATGAATTTATTTAATATAGATGGAGGATTTTAGAGATTAATTAAATTATCTTCATTTATTTAATTAAGTGTGATAACCTTAGGAGATTAATCAAATAAACTTGATTTATTTTATAGGCAAATATGATTAATGCATGATGTTAGTTTTGAATGTCTACATTTTTTCCCTCTTTTAAGCAATGTACTTGTTGCATTGGTTCAAAGAATGATGCTGCCGACATTGAAATTAAAAAAAAATTCTAATTTTTTCAGATGACCCAGAGGAAATAAGTACATTAGTACATTGCCCCCTCGAGAGATCGAGCGAAAAGATTCAATTTGAGGTCGATCTCATGACAAACAGGTTCAAAATTAATGTATGGATGGCTATGACTAACTGATCTATATGATAATGATGATGTAAATGAGATTTTTGGAAGATGCTTAGAATAACAAATCTATATTATTTTAAACAGCTTAAATGAGTATGCAATGTATGTGAGATGGATGAGATGGATGATGTTGTCCTATGATGATATAACTAGATTATGCAAGATGAAAGTGTGGATGTAGGATGGATGCATTGTTAGCATGAAAGAGGATATAAGAATGAGAGGGATCAACCCTTAAATCCAAGAAAATGAAGAATTCCAACAAGTCCATTACTCATTGAGAATTTATTGGATATGATGATGAATAATGATGATGTATTTCTTATCCAGGGATGGGAGAAATAAAGAGCATACCCTTATTTATGTTTGATAACACACATAGGTGTGATGCATCAAGGTATAAAGAACCAGGATGATGTTGCACCTAGTGTGATGGACTTTGACTCAACAATCAGATAGGAGTACTCTTGTTCACACTTGACAAATGAAACCTTATTCAGAGTGTAGTTCAGATATTCTAGACATCTCGGACCAAAACATAAAAAGGCAAGCATTCTTATGTGGTCAACAAGACACCTAAAGCATCCTCCCTACAAGAATATCCAACAAGCACAATAGATAAAAAGATAATGATCGTTGCCCCATTCTTTTTTCTCTAAATATTTCTGTTTAGACATCATTGAGAGATCATTGGAATGAGCACAATAAGATAAGTCAAAAGGACAAGATAAAGTAAACAAACAAGCTAATGTTCTTCGTACTGCTAGCCAAGACTAAACTACAGTGATTCCTGATGTTGATGTCCATCATAGGAAGGTCGCATTCCTAAGACATGTTGTGACCAGGTGATAATGAGATTTTGATTGGGTGATAAACTATCGATATTCTGACTTGATCAACTTGTTGACTTATTGAACTAGACTTGAGGCTTTGACGATTAGTTGTTCACTTTTGAAACTGCTAGACTTGCTTCTGACTAACTTACTAAAGGATGAAGATGAAGATTGATTTATTATGAGTGATTTTTATTGCGAGTGAAAGCGAGATGAGACAAGTGCACCATTTTGGGTTTTTTCAAATATTTGGATGTTTTTGATGTTTTGAAAATGTTTGGAGGTTTTTTTTTTAATTTTGAGATGTTTTACAAATTTTTTTGGTATTTTTGAGATTTATGATGAAGAGACTAACTTAAAAACCTATTCTAGGGGTCTCAGGAGCTGATCCATAGATTAGCCTTGCTTACATTATACATGTAGAGACCACGTAGTTCGACTGACAACATACTTGACTAAATGATAAGATAGATGGGAAAACAGGTTGCCATTGTGATAGGTGCCTAAAGGAATGACCTAGGGTGTCTTGAGGGATGATCAAAGATCAACCTTGCCTATGTTCAAGCTCAGAGATGACGTAGTTCAGTTGATAAATGTTTTTGATGTTTTTTGACTTTTTGAGATTTTTTGGATTTTTCGCACAATTTTGAATGATTTGGATGTTTTTGAGAATTTTGATTGATTTTTTGAAAGCTTTTGGATTTTTGAATTTTTGAATGTTTTTGGTTTTTTGATTTTTTGAATGTTTTTGGTTTTTTGATTCTTTTGAATTTTCTTGATTGTTTGAATGTTTTGAATGTTTTTGACTTTTTTGAATGTTTTGAATGTTTTTGGATTTTTGATGTTTAAGGAAGATCACAAGAATATACACGAATCTAATCTAATGTAGTTACAGGAACATGCCCCCAACATGATGTGATAGACTACTTCAATACAGGTAGGAAAAACTGACCTTGGTAATATGCCAAGTAGTACTATGGTGGAACATGATACGAGCACAAGATCAATCTATGGTACATATGTGAATGGATGGTGGAAGGATAAATGGAATGTAATGGATAAGTGAGTGTGTGGAAAAGGCCCTGAAGATCATGGTGGATGGAGAGTGCTTTATTTATGCTTGGCGCCTATTTACCAGGTTTTCACCAAGGTACTTGTCCAAAGTGCCACCGAAGTGGTTTTCAGTAGAGAATGATTTTTTTCCATACTGTTTTCAATATTTTTTCTGATTTTTTGAATTTTTGTATTTTTTTATTTTTTTGTTGTCACCATGACGCCTATTTACTAGGTTTTCATTAGGGTGACCATTTTTTTAGGACATTTTATTAATTTTTTTGTATTTTTTGGTTTTATACCTTACTTTATTTTAGGCATAAAACTTTCTGAGATGGGAGTTGTTTAGGGGATCTTGTAGAGGCTCGCCTTCTAGTGTTGACAATTGATATGCCCCTGGTTTATAGTTTATTGTGATGATGAAAGGTTCCAACTAGTTGGGCTCAAATTTTCCTTTGCTTTTTGGATTTGTCACGCTTTTTTGATTTTCTTTTAGCACAAGTTCACTGACTTGGAAGGTGTGTCTCCTGATCTTCTCGTTGTAGCTATGCTTTAGGCAGTTGTGATAGACCTATAGATGGTTGAGGGAATCCATGCACGGTTCATATAATAACTCCAACTCATTTAACCTTGAAACCCGATATTCCTCAACTGTAATGAGGTTTTGTAGTGATATCTTTAATGATGGGAGCTCGATCTCGATTGGGAGGATGGCTTTTGATTCGTAGACCAGGGAGAATGGGGTGGCACCTATTAGTGTGTCGATGATGGTACAGTAGGCCCCATAAGGTACAATTTAGCTACAGATGTTAGTCATGACCAGTGTCATTGATTGTCTTCTTAAGGATTTTAAAGATGGTTTTATTGGTAGCTTCTACTTGGCCATTGCCTTATGGGTAATATGAAATCGAAAAGCGAAGTTGGATATTGAATTTGTGGCAAAGGTTATGCACATCCTAATTCTTGAAAGGTGTCCCATTATCAGAGATAATAGCTTTGGGGACACCGTATCGACAAATGAGATAGTTCAGGATGAACTTTGATATCTTCTTTCCAGTTATGTAAGTCATTGGGATGGCTTCGACCCACTTTGTAAAGTACTTTGTGGCGGTGATGACGAATTTGTGGCTATTGCATGAGGTGGGTGTGATTTTTCTGATGAGATCAAGCCCCCACTATGAAAAGGGCCAAGGTGTAACAATAGGATGAAGCTCTTGAGCTAGTTCATGAATAAGGTCTCCGTGCTACTGGCACTGTAAACACTTTCTGCCAAAGTCATGTGCCTCTCTTTCCATTGTTGGCCAGTAGTACCCAGTCCTCAACAATTCCTTAGCCAAAGTTATACCACTTGAGTGTGAACCACAAACACCGTTGTTGACCTTAGTCAGAGCAGTTAGCGCTTCCTCAAGATTTAAGCAACACAATAGAGTTCTTTCAATGCTCCTATGATAGAGATTTTCTCCTAGGATGACAAAATGTAAGGACCTTTTGACAAAGTCTCGTTTAAGGTTTGGGGTTATGTTAGCTGGAAGGACTCCTATTCTCAAGTAGGTGTAGATTTCGTGATACTAGGGATCACTATGACCAATAATTTTGCACATGAATTTAGACTATGGTACCTCGAATGTCGGTACGAGAAGTTTCTCTACCAGAAACTCTCATTTTGGAACATTTTTTGTGATTTCCAAGAGCAATCCAATTGTGGCCATAACATCTGTTGCTCTATTGTTTTCTCTAGGTAGCTATTCAAAGGTGATATCAATGAACAATTCTTTGAGGCTCTCCACTAATTTCTTATATGGAGTTAGCTCGTCATCCTTTGTTTGGTACTCACAATTGACTTAGTTGATGATGAGCTTTGAATCTCCATAGACTTTGAGAGCCATAATCTACAATTGTACTATGATCCTTAAGCCTATGATGAGAGCTTCATACTCTACTATGTTATTCATGCAAGGAAAATATAGTTTGTAGAATTGGGTATGCAGTTTCCGTAGGGAGTGATGAAGAAGATTCCAGCACCTGACCCATGTTGTGTGTATGAACCATCGAAATAAATCTTCTAATGATTTTCTACACTTATGTTTTTAAAATTGACTCATCCAAAAATTCTAAGATCAGTGGGTTGTCGACATAAATTGGAGCTTCTTACAGTTGATCTACAATCGCTTGTCCTTTGATGGTCTTGCACTCTAGATATTCTATGTCATGTTCTATCAATATCATGACCCACTTGGCTGTTTGTCCCATGAGAGCACTTGGCTTTAGAAAGAAGGTATTTGAGAGGATATATCTTTGCAATTAGCTTGATTTGATGAGCCAACATATAATGTCTGAATTTTTGAGCTGCAAACAAAACTGCCAAACAACCTTTTCAATGGGAGTATAGTTCAGTTCATGTCCCACTATAGTTCTACTGATATAATATATTGCTCTCTCTCTTTTTTTTTCATTGTGTTGAGCTAATAGAGCACTGAGAGCTACCATGGTTGCCGAAATATACAGGATTAATGGATTTCTTGGGATTGGCAGCATCAAAATTGGTGGTGTGAGTAGATATTCTTTAATTTTACTAAATGCCTGATCACACTTTTTGTACCACTTGTATGTTACTCCCTTGTGGATTAGATGAGAGTATGGGGTATGTTTATCCGCCAGCTGTGCTATGAATCTGCGGATGGATTGGAGCCTTCCCTGTAGGCCTCTAAGTTGTTTTAGTGTCCTAGGTTCTTCCATGTCGAGGATCGCCTTGACTTTGGTGGGATCCATTTCTATTCCTCTCATTGATACTATATATCCCAGGATTTTTCTTGATTGCACCCCAAAGATGCATTTCTTGGGGTTAAGTCTAACCTTGTATTTCTCCAATCTATCAAAGATGGCACTTAGAGCTACTATGTGATCTTGTCTTTTCCTTGACTTGGCCAATTTATCATCAACATAATCTTCCATAGTTTTGTCAATCATGTCATGAAAAATTAGTGTCATGGCCCTTTGATATGTTGCTCCACATTCTTTAGCCCAAATGACATCATGTTCTAGCAATAGGTGCCCCATGGACATGTAAATGTTATCTTATGATGACCTTCCTTTTCTATCATAATTTGGTTATACCCTGAAAAGCCATCCATTAGTGATATCATCTTGTGTCTGGCCGTCATGTCCACTATCATATTAATGTTCGGTAGTGGAAAGTCATCCTTAGGACACACTTTTTTTAGGTCTCTAAAATCAATGTAGATACGGATGCCCCCATTTGGCTTTGAAACTAGGACAAGATTTGACACCCATTCCGAGTAATCAGTTGGGTGTATAAAACCGACATCCACGAGTTTCTATAATTCCACCTTGACTAGCAAGGCTATCTGAGTGTGCATCTTTCTCAATTTTTGTCTCATTGGATTTGCCCTTGGGTAGATAGCTAAGTGATGAACCAAAACTTCTGGATTGAGACCCGGCATGTCAGCGTAGGTCCATGTAAATTTCACCTTTCTTTCTCTTAGGAATTCCACTAAGAGTTCATTTTCTTCTATGAGAAGTGATTCAACATAGAAGGTGATGTGTGGCGTTTCTTTTGTTCCCAGATTGATAGGATTGCACCGTTCTGCTAGGACTATTGATTTCTCTTGATTAACTATCATGAGGGGAAGATTCAATCCTTCATCCTTCAGTGCCTCATATAGGTTTTCACCATTGAATGTGTCCTTTATTTTTACTATTCTATGGTTAGAGAGTGCCATAGTGTGGTTTTCACTCAATGACCCTGAGCTTATTCTCATTCTTTTTTTTTTGCAACTGAAGGACTCAATTGTCTCCCCATAATCGGCTTGTGTGTCTAGTGTGATGTCAAATCCATCTTTATTATCCCCTCATGGTACTGTATTCCTTAGTCCCATGAATTCCAAGAGAGCCTCATCATTTTCAAATGTATCTAGAACCGGTGGTCCTCTTGGTCGTAGTTTATGAGTTCGGGGTAAACTAGGTTTATTTTATGAGTTTCACAGTCTGACTCAATGGATTAGGTACTAATCATGAGTAAGGAGTCTTCAAAAAGTGTGGGTAATCCGGTTATGTTATCCTTGTCATCACTACTACTATAGACATCAGTTATGTCAAAGGTGAAACTATCCAATGGAAGACCTGTTGATACAGGTAGTTGAAGAGCGACTACTGATAACTAAGGGGGAGACCTGACTACTCTACTAGGGGTACCTCTGTCATACACGGTTATAATTGTAGGGGTACATCCAATTCTAAGATTTCTCATTCATCTTTTTACAATGATGCACTCTAGTCGTCCATCGTTGTTCCTTCCAAGGCTTTCATTTTTGTTGTAGCCCATGCCAAGCATCATTTGCAGTCCTTCACTAGCTTCATCCATGGGTAGGGTGGGTGTGGGCCTTTCATCTTGGTATAGTGAGGTTGAAATGTCTCTTTCATCAACATTTTCTTGACTTAGATCCCCCCAATGGTGGAATCTAGAAGGGTCTTCCCTAAAAGTGTGGACACACATTTCAACTGGTTAGGGTTGCCCATGTGACCTAGGAGATTAAGGTATCTCTCCTACAATAAAAGAATTCTTCTTCATTCTGTAATCTTCACACCCATTGTCTTAGATCATGAGCATGATGTAAGATATATCAAGGATGGAGGGTGTCTATGTTGCATAAGTGGAGGCGAGGTTAGATGGATCGATATAGGGAGTGGAGAGGCCTTCATTATTCTTTGGAACTTGGGGAACTTTATATAACTTGGCTTCCAAGTTTTTTCAATAGGCAAATGACTCATGATCACCATGTATTGTGACCTCCTCATTTTGGTATGAAAATTTTACACATTGGTGAAATTTTGAGGTGATTGTCTTCATCCCATGGATCCATGAGCGTCCCAAGAGGATATTGTAGGGTAAATCAAGGTCGAGGACCTGATATGTGGTTTCCATAGTAGCTAGCCCTATTTGGATTGGGATCTTTATAGTTCCTTGAGACACTCTTTCCTGGTCATCATATGCTCTGATGGTAATGCCTTTGTTTTTGTTGATGGAGTCTTTTGAGATTCCCAAGTTCTTTATATGTTTAACCAAACAAACATTGAGGCTCATGCCTCTGTCCACCAAGACCCGTTTGACCTTTTTCATTTGAACCAATACTTGAAGGTGTAGTGCATGGTTGTGAGATGGTTGGGTGGGGAAGTCTTGATTGGAAAAGATGAGGAGATTTGGGGTAACGATGTTACCAACCATAGCTTGGAATTGTTTTGTATCAAGGTTAGCAGAGATAGTGGACATAGCTAATGCTTCATCAAGGATTTTCCTATGGGTAGTAGAAATTTTTAGTAACTCCATGATAGAGATCTGAGTGGGGGTTCTTTTTAGCTGGTCAATGATGTTATAATAATAGGGAACAACTTTTAGATTTGAGATGGGGGTCTTAGATGGCTGCGATGCCCCTTAAATAGTAACCTTTCTGCTATGTGTGGTGACTCCACAATCAGCGTTGGCTCCTTTGATGCTAATGGCAGTGACCATTTCATTTATGCATGTGACGATTTCTTCATATATAAGGTTTTCACTGGCATACTTTTGTTTTCCTTTATTGTTCCCTTGGTTATTTCCTTTATTATTTCCTTGATTGTGATTGGGCATCGAATTCATGTATATTTTAAGATCTTGATTTCCAGCAGGTTACTTGACATTTATGATTTTATCCTCAATGAGATCTTGGATGATGTTCTTCAACTTCATACAGTTGGCGGTTGTGTGTCCCTTAAGCTTATGATTATCACAAAGGAGATTTTTGTTGTACCAGGGTGGCTTCACCTAGGGTTCACTGTAATTATCATGGGTGGGGACCTTGATGATGCTCTCATTGACTAACTTTTCCACGATGGATTCAATTGACTCCTCAAGGGCTGTGAATTTTTGCTTAGAGAGATACTTGTTTCGCGAAGGTGGTCCTCCTTGATTATTGATATTATTGATCTGATTTTGAGGTGGCTTTTGGTTCACCACATTTTTTTGCTAGCTATTTCGATTGTTGTTTTACGATTGATGATGATGCATTTTGATTATTTTGCTTGGGAGTGCTCATGACAACCTTGACATCCACTACTCCATGGTTGGTGACATTTCGGTTCTTCGCCCATGTGTGAGGTTTTTCATTGTAGCTGGTGGATGGGTAACTATCCTGATGTTCAGGATAAGTGGGTGTGCCCCTTTGTGCAACAAGAGCTCGTTCAATATTGAGCACCTTTGGGATAAGTTGATCATACATAGTGATGCATTGTATCTTTAGATAGAATGCCAAGGTTTTGTCTATATTGGAAATGATGGTACAAACTTGTTGTTCTTTTAGCATGGCCCACTTGATTTGATTGGCCTTGCCTCACCATTGTTGGAGAAAGGCAGTGAATGATTCCCCCTTCCCATATTTGAGCACCGAGAGTTCTTCCAAACTAACATCCACATAAATGTTGAATGCGTAATTTCTGAGGAATGAATCTTTAATTTCTTGAATTTTTTTTATTCCCATAGGTAGATGAGAAAACCATTCCATAGCATCACCAACTAAGCTTCGAGGGCATAGCCACATTAGATACGTGTCATTATAGGCGACTTCCATGCAATGTACCTAAAACTCCCTAATGTGATCTTAAGGGTTTCCCATCCTGTGATATTTATCAAATTTTGGGATTTTGAATCCCTTCAAGAATGGTACCATTGCCAAGCTTCTATGAAATGGATAGGGGAAAAAGTTACTAGGTGTCTTGATTGTCCTTCCTGATTGAAGATCCAGCACTTGTTGGAAGAGAAGTTTCATCTGTATCGTCACATCACCTTGCGGATCAATAGTTGGGGTGGATACGTTATGGGGTGTGGGATTAATGGGCGGGTTATTGGTGGAAGTTTTTTGCAAGCTTTGTTGAGCAAGTGATGCATGTGTTTGTTGTTGAGACAAAAATGATTTTTGTTGTTCATGTTGTTGCTATGCCAACAATGCTTGTTGTTGGTCATGTTTCTACTGTGCCAACAAAGCTTGTTGTTGGTTGTGTTGTTGTTGGTCATATTTTTGTTGTAATTAATAGTCTTGCAAGGCTTGCTAATATGCTTATTGATGTGCTTGCAATTGCACTTGGTACTGTGTGTGTGCTTGTGTTTTCTAAGCTTGGAATTGGGCTCATACCTAAGTGTGTGCTTGCTGGATTGCCTGTGTAATTTGAGCAACATGTGCGGCTTGTGCACCTTGTGCAACTCGAGCTACCTGTGTAGCTTGGGCAGTTTGTGCAACTTGTTGTTGTTGTACAAAGCCCTGGGCTTGTGCATCTTGTCGTGTTGTTAATTGCACTTGTGCTTGCTGAGTAGTTAGTTGTGTGGCCTGTTGATTTTGGAGTGCTTTTTGTTGAGCATCTTCTCAAATAGCTTGCGACGTCATGGTGAATGAATTTGTCATTTTATGTCTTGTTGGTAAGGGCAATGGATTAGGAAGAATGTCAACCATTGTGATGAGCAGAACGACTGTGTTAATGATCAGGGTTTGAGCCATGGATGGTGCGATCAAGGTGTTTGGTCCCGAAAAAACCATTCTTTGAGGAATGGTGGATGTGTTGATCACTGTGGTTGCTTGGATGGTTGCCATTTTTTGTTGTGATACAGATGACACTATTGGAGGATATGATAAGGTGTTTTGACTTGAATGGTTGATGGCAGGAAGAGGAGGAAGACCCAACCCGAGGGATGATGTAGATGTGAGTGGTAGGGGTGGAAGTGGTCGAAAGAAAGGTGGCGCAATCCCTGGAAGTGATGATAATCGTTCCAAGATTCCCCCTACTCCAAACATGCCACCTTCTCCTTGTGAGATAAGGAGAGAGGTTTGCATGTCTAGAGGATAATCTGGTGTTGCATTAACTGAGGATAAATTGGTATGATTATGAAATTTGAGTGGGATGTAAGGGTGTAAGGGATTTATCAAGATAAATTGATCGAATTTTGTGCTTACATTCAACCCTCAATTTTTCACAAGGCGATTTTTTTAGAGTTCGTGAAGCATGGCACTTCCCTTGTTAACAATCGACAGGGTTGAAGTAATAGATGATATGATTTGGGGGATGTCTTGAGTGACGTTTTGAAGTGGAAGTGTGGATGCGAGTGAGGGCATGATACTGAGAGACCTCTCCATAATAGTGCTTACGTCAAAGTCAAAAGGGAGTTTTGCTGCTTCTTTTTCTAACTCTAGCATGTATTGGGATGGGTACAACCTCAGCATGGCATTGATAATTCAGTGGTTCTTGGGGTTTTACACCATTTCTAGAAGTTCCTCTTGTGTCATCCCATTTTCAGTGATGTCCTCTACATGACCTCCCTCTTTAGAATTTTGAGGTATTTGAGGAGGATCGATTGGGAGTTCAATGGTTATCGTCAAGTCGAATGTTGTTTCAGTTTGACTTAGATCGCTCGAAATGGATTTTTCTTTGGTTTGCTCCATATTCTTCTTGTGTTGAGATTGAGTTTGAACCATAAAATAAAGATCAATTTTCAGGAATGTAAGATATGAACCTTTAACCCCTTAGATTGGTCTAAACCTTAGGCTCAAAGAAGAGAAGAACTAGGATAATTTAAGGATCAAATTGATGATGAAGATGAGATAACCGAAAGATGGATGATATGGATGAATGAAACTCTTGAGGAACCTTGATGCTAAACTTTACGACTTTGATTGATTGATCGTGATGGATTGATAATTTGAGTAAGTGTGTTAAGTCAAAAAAGAGGGATAATGCACTTGTAAAATATAGGAGGTTATGTTATCCTAGAGTAAACTTGTATATAAGAGGACGGTTTGACTAAGTGTGTTAATTCAAACAAGGTCATAATGGATTGGATAATTTTGACTAAGTGTGTTAAGCAAAAACAAAGTGATAATGGACTTGTAAACCCTAGGAAGTTGTGTTATCCTAGAGTAAACTTGTGCATGAGAGGATAGTTTGACTAAGTGTGTTAAGTCAAACAAAGTGATTTTATTTTTCATAGAAGTTTAGCATAAATGATGTTTTCAAAGTTTCCAAGAGTTGTTGGTGAGGTTATTTTTGACTGATTTTGATGGTTGAGAGGTGGATAAGAGTGATTGATTTTGATCCTAGACTTGACCTAGATAACACTCCTTAAAAGATATTAGTTTTGAAGAAAATGCTTGATACTTCCTATATGAGTAAAGAAAACCTTTAAAAAAGCTCAGGATTTTGTTGATAATAGAACTCATACAAATTAGGGTTGTTTCTTGAAGCTTTCTTGTAAAATTTATAAATCAATCTTTTTCTAACTTCAAGAAGCATTTCAAGACGCTCCTCACGAGCCTTTAGGCTAATCTTTCTGAACTTGGGTTTTCAAATTTTGATCTTGTGGGAAATCATTTGAGAGAACACACGTGTGGGATCGATTGTCTTTTACTTTGCTTAATAAATTGTTTTTACCACAAACAATTCTTTGATTAAAGTTTCAAACTAAATGTCTCTGTCTCAATTCCTTTTCATTTCACAACGTCCATTATGTGAAAATCAAGGTTTCAAGAGCATAGTTCCCTAAGTTGACTTTAGTGAAAACAAATGATGATTAAACTCAAGTACTTAGAAACCTCTAAGGATAGAATCCCTAGGGAAAGTAAGAGCACTTAGATTTGTCAAAGGATATTTTTTTCCTCCAAAGGGTTTGAAATTTTGAAGCTCTTTGTGAATGTTTATTTTTGAATATTTTAGATCCAAGCAAAGTGTTTTGATTAGATAAATCCAGCTGTGCATATTTAGTAAGGATGATTAGATGCTTGACCACACTGTCTCCCCTCCACAACACACACTTCTTGGGTCATCCAAGCATCAGTACCCATGAATCTCCCATGGAATACTTTTCATCTCTACAATAGAATCGCATGTATATGTGAGGCGGCTTCAAAGGACATAACCTTTTGCACCAACAAATAGATAGAATTTTGGCCTTTGCTAAACAAGAGGTTTTAATTTGGACTTTTTGTTCATGGAGATTGACCCATGTGATGAGAGACCATTTTTTCCCTTCACATCAGAGCCAACCGCGTAATACTAGCCTTTATTCCAGTACCCACTTTTATATCCTGGCTGGAAATACTCTTGGCTTTAGAGTGTTACCAGTTTGGTCATTCCCTTGGGTGAGTACTTTTTCCCACAAGGAAGGTCCTCTAAGATAAACAAAATTGAGAAAACATATTCGTAGTTCGATCAATCTTCATTTAGAAACAAAGGAGAACACACACAATAGGCTTACTCACACTCACAAGATGTTTTGTTCAATTTTAATCCCAAAATGAAATGTGGAGGTAATTACTATACCCAACTTAAGATCACCAAAAGGCCTTTTATGAAGTGCGAGAGAAGCGCATACATCTTTTCGATGGTATTACTTTGAGTAAGCAATTACAAAACAAAGAAACACTTGTTCATTTTTAGTCCACAAAGCAATGATTTAGATTTGTTTTAAAGCACCAAAACAAGATATGAAAGCTGCCTTGTTCAATTGTTAAATCCAAACGAAATCTAGTGTTTTTCTAAGTTCAATTTTAACCAAGTTGAAGAAATCAAATCAATGGTTAATTTTAAACCCAAAATTTGAAGTGAGTTGATTTATAACAGAAATGAAAGAAAGAATCAGAGCCTTGGATTATAACCACAAGCATTAAGAAATGCTTTTTCAAGTCTTAATTTTGAAAATTTTCTAACTCCAATGCATTCACCTTTGTTCAACTTCGATATCCAGCTCCAATGCTAACCTTTAAAACATAATAAAGTAAAACTTTAGAAATGGCATTTACTTCAAGTAATTAATGAAGTAAAAAAGAAAAAATTACCTTCATCATGTCAAAGCCCAAAAATAAAGAAAAAAAAAAAACAATGATTATGCTAAAAGTTAGAAAATAAATAAATGAGGGAACTATAGGCATTCAATATTTTTTATTCCCTCATATATAACAAATTGAAATCTAGCAGATTTCAATGGTACCGCTACATATATTTAACACCCAAAAGCCAAATTTGCTTCACAAGATCATAAATAAATAGTCATTTCAAATCCCATAGCACATGCTGCCTTTGTAATCTGTAAAAGTCCAAACTGTGTTAGTAAAAATCACGAATTGAATTCTAAATAGTGCAATAATTTTCTAAAACCAAATAATGCATGGCCCCCCATATTGGTAATAAATATCACAAAGATCAAAAACATATCACTAGAATTTTCCATCGCTCTTTATTTTGACAAACATTAAACACACTACAAAAAAATAAAATGTGAGCATCAGTTTTAAATAGGCCATCATGATCCTCTTCCTTACTTCACAATTCTCCTAAGTAATAAAATCTGCCCAAGGCGATTTTTATATAAGATTGGCATGGAAAATTGGAGCACCGAACTTAGCCCACAATCCACCAACATGTGTTTAATCACCATCGACCAACTTGGCGCCATTATCGATCCGTACAAAAGGCATTGTTACCTGTAACTCACAGAAGATCATTTATTGATCTTTTCTCATAGAAGATCAGATACGCTAGCATTGTACTCTCTTTTGATAGCATTTATTTATTCCTTATTTATGCAAGGGTTGAATATGAGCTATGCAGAAGCTACATCACATTAATTTTAATGGCTTCCGCACATGTTCAAGGGTCAGCGCTAAGCTAGAGATAATGGAAAGGACATTGTATGTTGCATGCAATGGGAAAACATGGGGAATTTCATTAAAGATCTGATTTGATCATATGGTATGGTGTGGGAAAGAGTCGCTATCTTGCCTAGAAGAAAGGAAAAGAAGATTGCAGCTACCTCCTTCAAAATATAAATTCTCAAGTTGCATTGTGTTTAATGTGGTGTTCTTTCTAATCTTAAGTGACAACCAATTAGATGAACATCAACTCATGGCACTGGGTGGGACAAGCGGCACATCATGAAATGAAAAATGAATGGACCAACATACCTTCTCGGAAAACTATGTGCCCAATCAATAAAACCAAAAAAACATAATAATAAAAAATGAGAACAGAGGAAACTTTCCAAATATATAGATCGATACACTCTGCAAAATATGGTGGTGCCTAATCAGAACAAACTTTCCCTAAAAATAAATGGACAACACTGCTCTGGCCGAAATTAGCTTTCCACCTTCACAAAAAATAATATGTGGATTAAGAGTTCTTTGTTGCCCATTCATTCATTTGGTAGGTATTCTCGATAGGAGACTTGAATTCAATGTAATTAATGAATGAACCTTTCAAAAAATAATTAACTGTATAAGGAGTATGAAAGGAAAAATAGAATGGAAATAAATTAGCCGTTCAAAAAATTTTTACAGTTAATTATATACGGAGTACGAAAGCTAGAAAAGATGGAATCAACTGGTCAGATAATAATCGATAGTTTATTCTAAATGAATGATGGAAGATTGAATATATTGGAATTAATTATTAAACAGATCAGGGACCCCTTCACTTGTTGAGGTTGGTTGATTCAATTCAAAACATCTCATGACTATTCACATCTCAAGACTATTCTTTAAAAAGTACGAGTGTAAAAGTTGAAAGCACCATTATCACTTTGTTGTTCTTTACATTTGGCTATTACTATCCACTATTTATATATCTCAATGTAACACTCTGCTCTTCGCTACCAACGAAAGCCAAAAGTATTAATCAGCCAAAAGGAATCGATTTGCTTTGACACAAGGATACAAAGAACTTTTTGATAGTTTTCGATCAAATCCAAAGATGGAACTCTTATTTCTTTCAAACGAAAATAAAAAAAATTACAAAATACAGACTGCAAATGACAATAATCTTCCAAGTTAGAGGATAATCTATGCCATAAATATGAAGAGATAAACATGCGGTTAATATAGAGGGGTAAAGGCAAAATCTACAGACTGCTACCAGGTAAATCCACAAAATCTACCCTCCTTTCCCAATCCATGACACACCATTAAGAAATAAATCAGTGAAATCTATAGACTGCACATTTGCTCTTTACAAACTAACAGATATATGGTCAATATGAAGAGATGATCATAGATCTATGAGTGTATCCATATAATAAATGTTAAGACGTGATAATGATTTGATTGGACTGACAAATGTGTTTCCTCCTAATCAATGTTGGAAAAATTACTATTTCAAGTTTTCCTAAATGTAGAGGATTGTCCCTCATTCATCCATATGAGATAACCTTTACATCTATTTCCTTAACAATGGTTTAAAATATAACATAAAATTGTGACAGCTATCGCTTGACTATTAAAAACACAACATAGGAAAATCTCAAAATCTTTGTTACAAACACAATTGTTGGTCAAGGCCCTCCTTCTAGTGTCATTTTGTGGACATAAAAATCTGCAATTGACTAAGATTATAACACACATCATTAGCATGATTAACATTTCAGAACCAAACAAACATCCAATATCCTTATGAAATAATACCTCATGCTTCAAAATGCAAACAAATGACAAAAATTATCAAAGCATATAAAAAATACATGATGTATACCTATTCCATAATGGATTGGTGCTACTCTTTGTGTAAAAAGTAGCCCTTTCCCAACCTTTTGACAAGCCAAATGATGAAGATTGTTTAAAATTCTATGAAGTAGAGAAAATTAGCTCAAATTATGGATGCAAATGATGAAAGAAGGCCTTGGATTTATAGAAGAGTTTGAGGAGAGAAGAGGAAAAGTGGAGGAATGTGGGACTAATCCTGAACCAATAGGAAGAAGCCACTTGTCACCATGTGAATGGGTCAAGGTTGTGCAAGTTTTGGTCAATGTGACAATAAATGACATTAGGTGGCTTTTTGAAATTTGAAATTTGACTTGTTGGAGGGAGAAGAAAGGGATCTTAAATGCCAAGTGGGGGACATGTAAGAGGCGAATTAATGCTATGTTGGAAGGGACAAGTTCTTTGAGAGGGAAATTGAAATTGGAGGAATATTCCCTATTATGCCATGTTGAGGGAAACTAGAAGATTTAATAAATCAATTAAATGATTTATTTGTGCAAGTGGGAAAAGCTAGAGGATGTGACTTGCATTAAGATTAACATTAATCATTATTTAGTTAACTTAAGAGAGGATTAGGTGATTTGACCTATTTGATTTATATTTATTGATTAAAATAAATCAAAAGCAAATGGAAAATGATTTAGACATAGTTAAATAAATATTTTGATTTATTTAACTAAAGGGGATGATGTTAGTATTAAAGATGAATTTATTTAATCTAGATGGAGGACTTTAGAGATTAATTAAATTATCTTCATTTATTTAATTAAGTGTGGTAACCTTAGGAGATTAGTCAAATAAACTTGAGTTATTTGATAGGAAAATATGATTAATGCATGATGTTAGTTTTGCATGTCTACAAAATTTATTAATATGAAACTCTTCAAAATACCTCCTACTTGCTAACTTTCATGTATTTTACTCTCAATTTTTTATATTCAATAAGGTATACAAATATTATCATCCTATTTTAACTATTTAAATTGGTATAAGAGTATGTTGAAAAAATTATTGCACACTTATAGGTTAGTATTTATCTTTAAATCATTATCAAAATGATTAATGAAAAAAACTTAATATTTCAATTTTTACTATCTATAGAAAAAAACTATTAGAATTGGAGCATCAAAATGAAGAACTTACTCATATATCAAGATCAATTAGAAGAATTAGTTGTAGTAAGATACAGTAAACCTATATATTATAACACCTTAAAAAATCTATGATCTAAGTTGGAAGATGATAAAAAACAAGAAATTTGAGCTTTATTAACTATTCAATTTGAGTTTTATATTTCTATTTTCTATATATTGATTGCATGAAAAAATCAATAGATTCATGGGACTCTTTACAAATTGTATACAAAGGATTGAACAAAGTCAAGTTAGTAATATTCTAAACCTTTATAATATATTTAAAAATTAAACAATTACATAAGCTAAATTCATTAAATATTCTATCAAAATGGACAAAGGTATTAAGAACTAGCCTAGGAGTCGAGGGGAATTTAAAGCATTGTAGAAAATTATAGAGCATATTGTAATATATATTCTTCCAAATAAGAGAAAATATCTAACCATATTTAAACTGGTAGTGTTTTTTGGGTCTTTGCAATCTCTTAAAGATTTTATGTAACTCTTTATAGATACCCTTCTACAATATTTCCAGTCTACTATACAAATTTAAGAAAAAATATACTAGTCTTCTTTCTTAATAAAATAAATCTCAAAAAAGTATATGTATTAGTGGGTAAAAGCACAAACGTGTGTCACACTTCTGGCCAAATAAATAGTTCTAAATGAACTATTTTCGGTTGAAACAATTTCGGCTGAGTAGGTTTTTGTCAAAACCATAAGGTGCATACGTGGCACACAAGGTTTTGGCTGAATCGGTTTTGACTAACACCAAAAAAAAAATTCTTCTATTGTGAAATAAACGCCACTTTTTCTTGAAATTTTCAGCATAACAAAATCTTCTTTTAAACTGATAAAAAAATAAAAAAAAAAATTAAAAAAAAATTATAGGAATAAATTTCAACAAAAGTTCTATATTTTATTAGTTTACATCATTTTGAAATTCAAAACATAAATACCACTTTTATGTGGTTGAAGTTGAGAAGTTTTTCTCATGTTGATCGATTCCTTTATAAAGTGTGACACAGGTTTATACTTTTACCCTAGTACATGGCATGGTAGACAAAGAAGAAAAGGAAGAGGAATAAGTAGTGATAATTGTAGAAGCATCTAGTGTAGTTACTATGAAAGTTACGAATAATTTGATTTTGAGTTAAGAAAGAAGAAATCTAATTTAAATAAGTCACAAGAAAACTATACTAAGTATTCTTTTGTATATATATAATGCTCCACATTCTTCATATTTAATTCATAAAAAGAAAATAATAAGAATGTATGTTTCTTGGATAGTGTTTGCTCCAATTATATGATAGATTAATCTAATCTCTATATTGAGTTAAATTAACATTTTGTAACTTAAGTAAAATTTATTGATAATAAAGAAGATGCAATATAAAAATTTATTCTTTCTATAAATAATAATAAAAAGGAAATTTATTTACTCATAATATTTTACATGTACCAAAATAATAGTATAATTTTTTAACTAATAAGTAGCTTATATATATATATATATATATATATATATATATATATATGTATGTATATATATATGTTTGAAGATGGATACTACAAAATATTTGAAAACTCAACTAATTATAAGTTTATAGATTGAGGTTCAATAATAGAGAATAGGTTATTTTCTCCAATTAATATCCACTAAAATGCATTCACTAAAATAAATTGCAAATGATTGATGGTTGTAACTCTAAGATGTCTTGACTACAAATTATGTTGTGTCGGGCTTGGATTTGGATTCTTCAACTAAAGCATCTTTTGTTCCTCTTGTCTATTACTTCGAAGGGGATTCTCCCCCTTTTGATGAAATTATTTCAATTCTCATTTGAGACTCTTCTTGGATAACGATTCATAATAACAAGAAACATAATTCTAAGAAGGTCACAATTTCATGTAGTATACCCTCAAAGACTATTTTGTTGGCTTCTAGCTCTATTGCTTGAATTTTTTTTCTTTGGTTGTTGTTTTTTCTTTGTCTTTTCCTGGTAGCTCCTTCCTTCCTACTAGTCTATTTTGCTAAGGTTCTTGTCCTACTATTTATAACTAGTTTGTAAATTCAACTAGTCTATTTTGTTGAGATTTTTGGCTATGTTTTTCTTTGGAAAAAAATAAAGGATTGAATTTCATTCACAAGAAAAAAATGGTGAAAGGAAATCCAATAATTCAAGAGAAAGATTTATTTGAGATTGTGCTCTTGGAAATTAATTCCAAGGTATTCATATTAAAACCAAATCATGGAGGATAAAATATTCTCTTAATTTTGTGTATGTTGATATTTGTTATGATATGCAAGAATAATCCTTGCATAAGGATCTTTATTTTTTGTCTTCTATTGATTATTCTTCTTGTTACACATGTATCTATTTTCTTAAGGAGAAATTTGAAGATATTGAATGCTTTTGATATTTAAGGCTACAATTAAATACACAATGATTATTATCTCAAATTAATTAAAATAAGTATAGGGGTGAAATAAATTGAAAATATTTATCTAATTTCTATAACAATAATGGTATAAAGAGATAAATTTCTATAACTTACACCCCACAAAGAAATATAATATTAAAATAAATTAGTATACTATTATCAACTCTTAAATTATAGGAGAAATCTAATTGTTTTACAAATTTAATAACATGCCTAATAAGGATTGATACTTATTTATTGAAGAAGGGTTTCAATAAAACTCACTTAGACTTTACATTATATGTTAAATTTGATCATAATAAAATTCTTATTTTTTATATTTATCTTATTTATCTTTTATATATATATAAGAAAAATATGAAACAAGATTTTGAAATGTCAAATATGGGCCTCATGCATTATATTTTTAGGGTGGGAGTACAATGTTGATAAAAAAAAATTGTTCCTTTGTCAAAATAAGTATATAATAGATCTAGATGAAAGTTTTAAATGATAACATGCACAAAAATAGAAACTTCATTCAAAATTGGTGAGAAATCAATGAAGAATGATTCAAGTTTTTTAGATGCATTCTTTAAACAAAAAATAGTTAAGAGCGTCATGTACCTCAATACAAGTAGCCTCAATATTATGTATGCTACGACCATCAACTCTCACTCATGTAAGATCTATATGTTTCTAATTTGTGTTCTCCAAAAGAGACAATAGTAAGTTATGTGTGTGATATATAAATTTTTGACATCAATTCATTATTAGTTCCTGCGGGGAACTATAGTGAACCCTCCAGTTGATTAATCTTTCTTTGTTCAGCCAATCAAATCACTAGCATATCTTTGCATAGATTTATTTTGAACAAGGACTATGAACAAGTTGCAATTTTTTTAGCTGAAATATTAATGCAAAATATTTTGGCTGCCTCTGATTGGAGTTGCAGGTGGCGAGTAGGTACATTCATAGATGCAAGAGAGCACATGAATTTCTGGAAGGCTCCTGAAGATTGTCAAACAATTTGAACAGGTTTTCAAGAGGCTCTGACGACTCAAGCGATTATGGTAGAGTTGTGTGTAGGAAGGTCACGTGGGCCTACAACTGGCTATTTGGCATTCTACAAAACTGTTCACATGCCTTGTTTATGCTTTCACATTTTGCATACATGCGAACTGGAGTTGTTGCGACGATAACATGACAAAAATCCCCTTTCCAGAGTTTTCATGTTTACATAAACAGGCTTTCCAAGTGTGTCTAGTTGGGTCGCAAGTTGCAGATCAGGATTACTGTTTTTCTACAGGCAAGGCTCTTCAAAATTTCATGTGACACTACAAAAATATTCAAATGAAAACCTCTCATCAAAAGGTGAGGCTGGTTTTCTGCCAGTTGACATTCATACATTCTACTAGTTTGGTTGTAGTAAGCGATTCTTATAATAGTTTAATATTCTTTCCACATTTGAATACAAGGTCCTACAAAATCACTCTATCAAGATTGTTTGTCTAGCATTCCATGGTTGTGCCAGAGCAGTGCCTGTTCATGCCACCTCACTAGATTTCTTACTTGCCAGAATCATTTGTCATGATGGGCCATATAGACTCCAATGTCATGTGCAATTACCCTAGCAGAAGATATAAGTAACTGCGTTGTAGAATCGATCAATTTCATGGTGCTCTGATTTGACTAGAACAATAGCAGCCATACTATTAGCTACGGGCCTTTTTCTTATTCCTGAGCCTCCAAGATGGTTGGTGAGTATTCTTGTTTATATTGGGGTGTTCCATCATAACCATGACTCAAGGCAGCTTTTGTCAAATGGATAGATGCATTTTTATTTGGTTCTTTGTACATGAGCTACATCATTAACAATCTCCATGTCATTTGCAATGAATTTTTTCCTTCCTCTGTCAGACTTTGTTCAAAGCCACATGTGCCTTCACATTCAATTTGCTTACTATTATGCTTTGATAGATTTTTTCCAAGCATCCAAAGCTTGTTCGAAAGCATTTATTTTAGGCTTTTAGCCATGGTAGAAAGGCAGTGAACTGTTTGAAAAATTGCCTCAAACAAACGTGGTCTCATGGTGATGGAATGCCAGATAAGCAATGCGAAAATTCCTCAAAGAAATGTGGTCTCATAGTGATGGAGGCATTTTTGCAAATAGTTCACTGTGTTGTCTACGCTACCACAATTTTCATACATGTCTACCAAATATTTTTATCAAACAGTTCACTGCCTTGCTGCTATGGATAAAACTAAAAGCCTAAAACAGGTCTTCTATTAATCTAAAATTTATTGTAACTTTTGATATCTGATTACTAGCCTTTGATTTATCACTCATTAACAATGCCATTTCTATGTATTTGCAGCTACCATCACAGTTCTATACATCCATGGTAAGACTTGTTTTACTTTCAGTGTAGTCTACTTATTCCTCTAGGATTTCAAATACTTTTCATAGAGACAAATAAAACAAAACTCTTGATTTTGTCTATTCCCTAAGATTCTATAGAATTTATCTCAAGATAATGTATATTTTAACAATGTGTGTGTTTTGACATATGGGAGAGAAGAAACCAAAATTCTTTATTTTGTTTATTGCCTAGCATTCTACTGAATTTATCTGAAGATAATATAATCTTACTATATTTTGTTTGTTTCAACCTTCAAATTAGATGGGAGAGATATGTCTCAACGTCTTGAAAACTGCCTGGAACCCATTATGGGCTCTACAATCTACCTGCCATAAGATTAATCTCACATTTTTCCTAAACCAAAACTGTTCTGCCAGTCTTAGGCAAGAACTTTGCTGCCTTGCAGCTCTTGTTCACTAACAAATGTGACCTAGTTAATTGTACAAAATCTAATTGAGTGATTTTAGTAGATGATAGAAAATCAATATCTATGTATATTTTCTCACAAGTGGATTATGAGTTGTATCAAGAATGTCCCTTTCTTTGCTTAATTATAAATATATGGTTGCTTCAACATGAATTTGTGAGGACATATGGATTAGAAGGATCATGGAAGATAAGTTGTTATAAGAACTCCCAACTATTGTTTATTGCGATAATAGGGGCACCATTACAATCAAGAATAACCTTATGTTTCATGTTAGATTGAAATATACATATATGTGACATCATTTGCTCCAAGATCAACAATTGAAACTTTAGTTGTGTATTGCATTTGATCGAATTGTTGATTCTCCACCAAAAATAATTTCAAAGATAGTTTTGTAGGTTTGAGGCACTGGTTAGAATTCACCTCCATTGACCATCTAGGGAGACATTGGAGCCATATGTTCATTGCACGATCAATAACTACAATTTGTTGGGCATGCATGATCGACACATACTTAAATTTGCATAACTTACTTTTATTTTCATTTACATTTTCTATTATCATTCAATCATTAGTGTTCATTTATTATTCATCTTTTCTTGTTAATTTACTTGTACTTTATGCTTATAATAAGCATGAAATCTTTTTTTTAAAATTTCAATCTTCTTATAATTTTATATTTTTTCTTTCATTCTTAATATGTAATATAATGATATTCAATATTACATATTTTGATATACAATATACAATATAAAACTCAAAATTGCTATCAATAAGATAATTTTCCTTTTTTAAATTTATTCACATTTCTTTTATATAATAAATATGTAATATTTTTCCTACTATTTTCACCCCTTTTCTAATCATCTTTTTTCATAATTCTTACTACATGTAACTGCTGTAACATAGTCTTATAGAAAATTATATATTGTGATCAAAATAATGATTTTGAGATAAATAATACAGGGTTCTAGGAAAATTTACAGTGAGTAATTCATCGTCGTAAAATTCATCAATATGTCTTGACGGAATTGTGGTGAATTTTACTTGACTGTGAATTTATCATGACTGAAATTTTCATAAATACAGAACTCAAAATTACCCAGTAAAATAATTTTCTTACGTTTTTAATTTCAAAAACTTCTGATTCTATATAGTGTCAATCATGTTTCCATTTCATTAAATATGAATAAATAAGTGTTATTGTAGACGTTTATTTTTTCCTTTGAATGGAGAAGAGTTAATTAAGATTAACGTAGTGGAACTCGTTGGTCCATAATCCTAAATGAAATATTGATGCAGGGACAGGACCTCTTGATGAAGCGAATCAAGGGAAAACGGGTTTTTATTGCAATTGATAACGTCTCGGCCACTGAGTCATCCATTCACAATACACGTATGATCCTTCATCTTGGACTGGGCAAAGAGAGCTTAGTTCTTTTTACAGCTTGCAGTCATGAAGACCTTCTAGAAATGATTGGCTTCGACATTGTTGGCCAGTGTTGTCATGTTCCAAATCTCACGGAGGAGGCCATCAACATATTACTTGATAGAGCCATTCCCAATTGCAGCTTTAAGTCCATGCCAGATGTTGAAAAACAGATTATCAGATATTGTACTTCACTTTGCATGATTAATTGTGCAATACAAAGAAACTCAGGCATTAAAGAAGACCAAATAGTGAAGTATCATCCTCCTCCTTCTTTGATTAAAATGGGCGCAGCGTTAGGTGGTAATTCTAACATCTGGCCAGGTCCACAAACTTGAGCTTTTGCCCAAATTTTCAGAACTGAATAGTCTTAACGTATGTTTAGTATATCATTTCATATTTGTGAAATAACAATATAACTATTTGACTCTGTACTTGGTGTTCTCTAGACTAATTGATCGCTCTGGTTTGATTGTGTATGCTTAATGCTCCAGACTATAAACGACAATTTCTTGAAAGAGAGGTTTTTGTCATTATATCTATTTAATCGAAAGCATAACAACTCACACAAGCAGAATCCACAACCTGTACTTCCAAGTATAAATCCTTATCCAGGGGTATAGTCACATAACTTTGGTACATTTTTATGGACGTCTAAGATTTTTATATATATTTTATCTTTCTTTCCATGTGAAATTGATGATCCGTTCTCCGGTTCTTTCATTTTGATTAAAAAATTGTCCACTTTGCAGAGTTCAAGCAATTTCCGCAAGTGTATATCGCGAATTGGGAACTTATAATGTGAGTGAGTTTGATATTATATCAATAACTCATTTGATTCTGGAACAGTAAGGTTTCATTTAACTATGCAAATTGGTTGGTTGCGAGGAAGACCAAATGACATCTAATTTGTCTGCAAGAGGATCCATATTGTGACCGAGTAACGATGAAGAAAGTAGGTTGTTCCGGATGGCTTTGCGTTTCATGATACCTGCATATATACGCAGTTTTAGTCTAACAATCATCTAGATACTCATCAGTGCAACGTTTGACTTTTCTTGCGCCGCCAGCCTATTTTCGAATGATTTTGTTATTATGATTAGATTTTATATTGGATAGAATGGATTACGATATTTTGATAGATAAATTTCTGTTAATTCAGTTAGCTTATGATTATTTACATATTTCCATAATTAATAAAGAGTTAAATATTATAATTGATGGAAAACAGGAGGCATGAACAAAAGTAAAAAACAACTTCAGTTTAATTTATGCACAGAAAATCAAGAATTTAACACATACAACATTAATCCAGAAATTTTATATTATACTGATTTTCAAAAACTTTCTTTCACACGGAGCTTCAGCTCTTCACTCTTACAAATTTGCTTCTACTGAACAAATTCTCACTTCAACATCTGAGTACACAAATTCTGCTCTTGACAGCGATATTATTTTCACCTGTGCACTTCACTTTATTTCCCAACAATGAAAATACTTTACCTTTCACCATCAATTGAAATATTTTCCATTTTCTAAATATAATGGGGTCCCAAATAATATATTATTTACCCGTCCCCTTAATATTCACCTGGGTGAGAATCTTAAAACTTTAATGTCGGGCTTTTACCTCTTTGTTTGTGCTTTATATTTCACCCTACATGTAAAATACTTTTAATTTAACATTTGGGGGCATTTTAAATACTTCATCGGGAAATATTTTAAATTCTAATTTTTTTTCTTTTAAAATAAATGAAAGCTTTTTTAGAAAATCAAACCATGAGGCTTTTAAATTTTTTGACGAGCCCGCTACTTTATTTCCACTCGCACCCCGCACATCTCTTGCTGACGTCATCCTCACTTGAGCAGGGTAGCGAGTAAGGGCCAAGATTTGGCCATGTCTACACTTTTTATGTCATTGATTTTGCTTCTATTTTTCCCTAGCTTCATTGTAGGTTCATGCTCATGGTGGTATGAAGAGACATTTGCAGTTGCACTGGTCCATTTCCCTCACAGAATCAAAACAACTCCATCTTCAAGCGAGTGATGGCACCCTCAACCTTGCAACGCCAATATTTCTCAATTTGAGCCAAATTCAATAATATGGTTCTCTAGTTGTTCCAAGACGTGTAGAATCATTCATTTAGGTTTCGTCAGCAATGCCATTTTAATCTCCTTCAACTGGTGTACCAACCACCACATATGTAGCAATAATCATTCCTTGATTTCAATGCCAACACTATATAAACATTTCATCAAACCTTTTCAAAATTGTGTTGCATTCTTCTCAGAATCCCATATTTGATTGCAAAGAATGCTCAAACCCCTTTTTAACTTTGAAAAACTGCCAAAAGAATTTCCTCAAATAATTTTGATTCCTTTTTACTAAAAATGCAGACTTTCCAATGCAAGGTAAACATACGCTTGATCCACCCATGCACAAGAATATTCGAGGAAAGATGCTTCCGGCAACAACTTTTTGTATTTGCGTAAAAACTTGGCTCTGTAATTTGAAATCGACCCCTTTCAGCTGATGCAATGGTTTCTTCCTACAATGGTTCTCAATTTTGAGCCACATTTTACAGCATGGTTTGCTAGCCTTCTCCAAAGGTGTTTACCGTGCTCACTGAATCCCTTATCTCCCATTTCGCAAGTTGCAAAGTGATTGTGATTCCCACGTGAAATGTCAATCATAAAAAAAAATCTTTGCATGTGATTCACCTTGAGGTAGCCTTTAATTATTTATAATGCTTTAAGAAAGTCATCAACTTGTACTTCCATGTTTCCAAATGCACTCACACTGCATTTGATGAGTTTTTCCCACTCAAAGTGCATTCTCATTCAAACCTGGGCTATAAGTAACATGATATTCTTCTTCCTATAAGAGAGTTCTTTGACCATCTTTCACAACTCTTTCCCTCATAATGGATGCTAAATTTTTTTATGAATGGTTAGCTCTTCTAGCAATTGCTAAATAACTACCATCAACATTGTTATGCCACTAACAACCAGTACCATTTGAATATTCAAACCAAGTTCTAGACCTTTCAGAGGCATTTCCCTTCTTTAATTTGATAGAATCCTATAGATAAGTATAAACCAAGTTTGCATATTTTCCATTTGCAAGCAAACATATATGAAGAATTTGACAAGCTCTTTGTCCTCCTCAAATACTTCCCAATAGGTTCTAAGCTAAATTGGATCTTATTTAAAGCCATTGCACTAGCTGCAAAACATTGATATGCATCCACATGTTGAGAAAACTCAAACAATATTAGCATGTATAAGAGATTTGATTTCAAGATTAAATAGTCTTTTGAATTTATTCAATGGAAACCTAGGAGCATTCATCTTTTGCTCAAATAAACCCCTCGTTTCATAGCTTTTGCTCTATTTTAACTATCCCCCATTATGAAATGGCTGCCCAAGAGTTCATACTGGTGACTTTGAGATTGTATGTCAACATTAAATCTTACTATCTTGACTCATAGTATTACCACAGTAATGGTATGAATGTTCTTGCAAGCTTATAACAATGTAAAACATTTCGGATCCCAATGTGGGCATGAGTACAAAAAAAATCATTTTCAAACAAGATTTACCCATAAATTTACATGAAACAGTTTCTTAATGCTCTTGGTATGAAAAACTGATTTGGGTTATCATTAAAATTTTCTTTCTAGCACATTTGCATAGTGGGCTTTGGAATCGCCCTAGAAAACTAGTCAGACAACATTCTAAAGATAAGAAAATACATAGGCATGTAGACATTTGATGTAAGAGGGGTGACAAAGAGGGTTTAAAAAAAGAGACCCTGAGGTGCATGATATTAACTATCAAAGTTTCTCAATCAGACATTTCTACAACTATACCTATTCAAAACCAATCAAGGCTCACAAAATTACCATTTTGAAAAAATATCAAATCACTTCTTGGGAAGTTTCCAGCAGAGAAATTAGATCATTTAGGTACACCGAATATGTGCACAAGAGTTATTTTCTTGAATCATTAATATTCACAAGATATTAGGGGTGAAAGTTGACCACCTTGAAACATTGTCAAAAATGTAACTGCAAAATCAAAACAAACTACATTTGCTTTTGATCTTGAAGAAATTGAAAATCAGATCATTGAGCTCTGAAATTGGATAGAGGAGCATATGAATGTGGGGGGAATTGAGAGAAACAATATTTTTTTCATGACAATCAGCCAACTACGAAATATCAACTCGAACAGAAGGGCACCTCGTAGGACTAAAAGTTCACAAACAGAAAAATAGTACCAGAACCCTCCAACTTCGCTTTTCAAAACACTATCGAAACTCATAATGGGAAGCTAAAAATTGACATAAATGTTCATGTATGTCACATGAGTGGGTCCACAAAGGGGTTTGGCTTGAAAATAAAGTTGCTCTGAATTATGACCTTCTAAAGTAGGTCACCTGGGCAGAATTTTTAGGTGCACTTCTAAGTGTGCAAAGGAATTTTTTTTAATATGGGTACCTCAAATTTACAAAATTTGAGAGTGCTACCTATGGTTCTAACTGAAGATGTATGCCTCCTGTGGACATAGAAATATTCTAGATCTCTGGGCAATAGACCAAATGTTGAGTCCATCAGGTGCCCTCAAACTGCTCCTGTGTTCAGCCTCCTTTTTACCTTCACTTAGTTACCCAAAGTCACCAAATGAAAAGGGGAGTCAATTATTACCTCTATCGAACACCAATATGTTAAAGGAGTTGATCTCCCTCAACCCATGCTTGCCTCTGTCACACTATGATAACATGAGTGAGTGCATTTATACAAAAACAAGTATCAGGCTACCATTGTATAAGTGGAAATTTACTCCTTGTTTTGTTTTACTATCACATGGCAACCAAATTACATAGGTGACATCACTGCCCATATTTTTATTTTCTAATTTTGTATAAATTGGCAACATATAAGGATAATGATCAAGACCACATGGAAACATGGTCTTATCACATTTTACCAAAACCAATCTGAAAATAGTACTACAATCTGCTCGATGAAACATGTTGACATCTCCCAATCGCCTATCATATACAACATTATCAAGATATTTGTAATGACTATGCACCTAAAATTCAGAAATACTCTCAAAATGTTTATTATCATGTGGCAACAATTGAACATATTTATCATGTAAATCACTCTCAAGCTAAAAAAAAATATTCTTCAATTTTTTACACATTGCCACACTTTGTGAAAACATCTTCCAGTTGACAAAAATATCACTCACCTTTAACCATATGGTTGATACAATTAAGCTCATTCTAATTACTAGTTTAAATATCAAAGGTGAAACCATCAGAAGAACTCACCAATAGATCTTGCAGATCATGCAAACTATCTCCAAGGGTATGCCAAGAGATACACTAATGCATTGGCACACTATATAACTATCCTCCATCATGCTAATGTAGAGAATCATCAAGAATTTCCAATTAATCCTAATCTCTACTCATCTCGTTATCCTTTGAACCTAGCATATCAGCATCTTTAGCATCCCAAGCTTTCTCAAGAATGATCAATCATGGTTCAGAAAAATAGCCTAATTTTACCTTGAAATAAGCATTAATATCCACATGAAAAGACCCATGACTAGGCTCATCTAAATTAGAAAACAAAAATTTGTCCAAAACTACATTAAATTTCTCAAGACTTGGCTCATTGGATACAAAAGACTCATGGATCTGATATTTCTAATTCATCAAAACATATTTTTTAACTTCCATCAATATCCATACTTTCATACTTATCATACAATGCATCATTACAATCAAATTTCTGCTCATCTTTTTCCACATTATCATCATGCTGACCAACTGGTTCATAATTGGAAGGAAGATTAGAAACACATGCATCATACCTTGCACAGTGAAGATTAGTATCATTGTCAAAATTAATATGGGTAGCACACAACAACTAAGGATTATGAACATGTGTACATTTCTGATATTTTGTGGTCAACATATTTGAAATTTGTCCATTGCTTAATAGACCATTGTTTTGATCCATTCTTTTGACCACTTCTTCACCTTGACCCCCACTATCACTGGATGCACTACAAAGTTGTAAATCAAGATACACCATAATGTCATCATCATCAAAATTGGAAAACTCAATGGCTTGATCATACATTGGATTTACATATTCATAAGAAATAGAATCAACAACAACCTTGTCAATAATATGGTCACAATCCGTCACAAAGAACAAGTTATCCACTTGTTCATTCTTTCTTACTTTTGGGCTGCCAAGGAAACAATCTACATCTTTTTCTATTTAATCATTGGATTGGGTATCATAATTGAGTTTTTCATTTACCTCCTCTTAAGGATAGACACAAAAATTTTCACTGTCAAACTAAGAACCATGCATGGTTTATTCATTGCAATTGCATGTGGTTGATCTTGATAATTGAAATTAATTGCACACTTTATCACTTGCAACTGATATACTGGCATTCTCTGAAGCATTCTTTGAATGTACAAGATCCTTTGTCTCATCATGAAAGCATTCATCATTTCTACATACACTTATAAGATTGGTATGACCAAGTTTTTCGTAATACTGCTAATAGCACGTATGACTTCAAAAAATAAATCCAATTCATATCTCTCATCATGTCTTTCATCATTATGGCTACAATTTTCATTTGGGTATATTTCCTTTGTAGGTTGTTCAAAGACAAATTCCTCATCACCTAATGATGCATCATTCTTTTCTTCTACCTTCTCAAGTATGCATTTATCTATATTTAAAATTGAAGACATTTGATCACTTTCATTCACATAGTTGTTGAATTTATCAACATGTTTACCCACAATTGAAGACAACAAGCTTTGCACATATTCATTCCTCACTTTCTCCATACTATCTACAACTATGTAAGCCATCTTCATATTTTATATTCTAAAATCTTTTAACATTGCACTAGATCCTTCCTCAAAAGCTTCAAAATGCATATATATACAATTTGGAGTAATAGGTCTGAAATTTTTAGGGATTAGTGAAAGAGCAACAAAAAATATATGATTGAAATAAATTCTTGAATCTTCATCATGTTTTTTAATATCCTTTAACCTTGTGACAAGGTCAAAAGGTTCTCTTGCAAAATCTTCTTTATAAGCATCCACTAGCTTATCCCAATATGCAAAGGACTTCTCAAGAAAGTTTAAGTACCCGTCCCTAGCCCTAGCTTCAAGAGATTTAAAAAATTTCTCATCCACATATCTTGATCTCCAAATGAATATTTCTCCATGAAGCTAAAAAAACTTTGGTTGTGTGCATCTCCTTCACATACAGTGTATCCATCAAATCTAGGCATTTGTTTGTAAACTGTAGACATCCAAAAATAACATTATGCATTCCACTGTAACTAACATCATGCATTCATTTATTCTACTAATCAATTAAAGCAATTTATTGATTTAATCCTAAGGTTCATCAAGCTTAATTAAATAAATCAAATTATTTAATTAAGTTCCTAAAGTTCTTCTTATTTGATTTAATAAATCAAACTGATTTAAAATCAAATATCAAATCCCTAAAAACCCCTAAGTTAATTAATCTAAATTAATTAACTTCTAATCATGATTAGCATTCTCTAGCTTTTGACTCAACTAGAGTCAAATCTAAACTCCTAACTAACCCACCCACTTTCATCAATAAATCAATTTATTGATTTATTAAAAAGAGTTATTTTCCCTCAATAACTCTCATCTTTGACTTTTTTGAACAAAGATTATTCCCCCCAAAACCCTCAACAACATGCATTTATTGACATTTTTCAAATTTGAATGGGCACATTGGCCAAAACTTGCACAAGCTTTGACCAATCCCATCATGCCAAGTGTCTCTATTCTATTGGAGGGGATTTAGTCCCACATTGGCTAAACTTGGCCTCTCTTCTCTCAACTTCTTCTATAAAAGCAATGCATCTTCTCTCATTTTACAACACAATTTGAAGGCATCTAAACTATAGGCAACTTGAGCTCATAGCAACTCATTGTCTATCTCATTTGGCTTAGAAAGGGATTGGGAAAGGGCTCTCTCACATCTTCATGGAGGGCACCAATCCATCATAGAATAGAATAGGTTGTATTTCCTTTTCTCCATGCATGTGTGATCTAGTTTTAGCATTTTATTTGGAGAAATGAACCATGTTATTCTATGAGGATGGCTGAATCTACACAATCAATGTGCAAGATTTCACCATCCTACAATTGGTGCTAGAAGGAGGGCATTCTAGTTTAACAACAATTAAGTTTGTTGATTACTTTTTCTTTTTGCAACTGTATTTTAACTATTATCATGTGTGCTTTTAACTGATGCCTTTCACTGTTATTTGTATTAACAAATCTCTAAAGTAACAAAAAAAAATATTCTGATTATGTGGTTGTTGTTGTATTTCAATCATTTGAAAGAAAGTTGTATAAATTTCTTACATTGTGCCACTCAGCCGTATACAACTGTCTCTTTCGTGTGATATTTTTTTATGATTGCATCAGATCTTGTTTCTTCAATATTGATTCTCATATGTTTAGCCTATATACATTCTTGAAATGTGTGATTTATAGGGATGAAAGGTACAAAATAATGACAATGTGTTGTCTGGACTGAAGGTAAAAAAAAAATAAAACCATTACCGGCTGCTGGCTCATCTTCGACCTTTTGTCTTAAACACACATCAAGCTTTGAATTGTCCTTTCAACTGCCTCCCCCATCCGTAAGATGGAAGTTACATTACCAAAGGCCATAGTCCATTTTCCTGCAATGGCCTTGCGAATCACATCTCCTTTATTGTCAAAAGAGTGTGTGTTCCCTGTCTATGTCTCCACCCTACGTATACATATTTACTGTGGCACCTGCTACCACAAATGATCAAAATACATCTCCCTTATGCCTTGATAGTATTTATGTTGTGTTTCAGAGTTTCCATTAGTGGCGCGGGCAACGAGGAGGCAGGCAAAAGGCATTTTACAAACAATTTGTGTATGTTTCTATTTTGACATAGAAGCCACCAATTACATTCGTTTCCAGGGAAGGATGTTGATTAAATGTTGTTGAATGCGGCTTTACACCAGCCAATACTTATTCTTGAGAATTTCTTATGCCTTTTCAACGAGTCAATCTTGTGCACATCCTACAAATATTGCATTCCATGCGACAACGTTTTCTGGGATGTGTGTCTTGCGCAGTGAGAAAGGTTTTGATATTATTTCTGCTAATTTGTATTTGCTTCAAAGTTTCTAGTGACTCCACATCCTGCGCCCAAACTGCAATCACTGTGCTCCATGAGACCACACTACTTTGAGGGATTTATCAAACAGTTCACATGTCTTTTCTGCGCCTCACCATTGTGCATACATTTTGGCACAGGCAGGGAGGATGCTGGTCCAAGGTCATAGAATTTACACCTACCAACTACTTTCACCTTTTGTCAAAGATTTTACCTACCTCATCTCTACCACCGCACTTCCTTTCCATACTTTCTTTAAGGTGTTTGGTCTAGCAGTTCATGCATCATGTCTATGCTTTTGCATTTAACATTCGTAGCTGTTGTATGAGGGAAAGTTAACGCATTTTGTCTATGCTTCCACATTTAACATTTATGGCTACTGTGGGATGTAGGGGAGTACATGCGTCTTGTCTATGCTTCCACATTTAGCATTCCCAATTGTTGTGGGAAGTGAGAAAATGGCTCCACCTCTGGCAGAGTCCCTAATCTCAACTATGAATCTCTGCCACAATCTATTGTGGAGCTGAATATTTAGACAACTCCTGGGGTCAACATTATGAGTCAGATTCATAATGAATGGTGATTGGACTACCCACAGTTTGCATGGCCAGTCCATACTCCTGCGCACTGTCAGGCAATTGATGTGGCTTGTCTGTGACTCTTTTTCACTGGTTCTCACCTACCAATCCCATTTACTTCAAATTTGATTGCCCCTGTCTTTTATTGCAAATGATAACAAGGAGTTGCGCAGGATTTCATTAATTTTGAAATGACCAAAAGCTACGCGGGTTCCAGTGATCTAGGTATTGGCGTCCAAATAATAAATCTTGAGCTGCTATTTCTAACCATAACGTGATCTCTGGAGATTTTCTGTCAGTTGCAAAAAAGTCTTTGAGGAAGCGTAATGCTGTCAAGTCTATTTATGAACTTCTGTCAAAAGAGATTTCAGTATTTTGGTTAGAATTTTGTGATTGAAAATATGATAACATGTCACAATGTATTTGTTTGGTGTTTGTAGGGAGGACAGGTGAAATAAAGTGGCGCCCAAGTGGTTTAAAAAAAGAAAGAACTCAAGTTGACATAACCACTATACCTCCTGGTCAACAAATAATAAATACAGCCTGAATAGCCATCAATAAACCCTTATTTAACTCATCATCTATGCTTCACTATTTTGGAAATAATGGTTTTAAGCTTGAAATGGATAGGTGATCATTTGGTTCGGTTCTAAGCTCTTTTCTTTATTTAGAAAATCAAAGTCTTTTTGTTCAAAGTCCTTTTAGGAGGGTGTTACTAAGTGATTTGAAATCCAAAATGATGACTATGTTTTTTTATGGGATTTAATCAAAAAGTGGAAAATAAAATGAATTTTTAACAAGTTCAAATAAATGACAAGTAAAGATGCTCGGAGAGTATGATGATTAGAGTCCAAATAGAGTATTTTATTTTATTCTAACATGGTGTCATCAACAAAGTTTTGTTGTGTATTGTTGTTTAAGAAATTTTAAAGGAAGAGGTACTTTTGCTTTAAAAATTATCTTTGAATGCACTCGCTTTGTCTACATTATGCTAAAAACTACCATAAATCTCATCTCTAAGAATTTTACTTTGTGATGTTTGTAGGTTGACATCAAAGCTGAACATTGGAAATCAAGAAGGCAAACAAATGAGAGTTGAAGATTCTTTTTGAAATCAAAACTTGAAGAAAAGCATTTTTTAATGCTTGTTGTAACAATCTAGAATGTTCATTTTGTACTCTTGTTTTCTGTTTTAAACCAACACACATTTCAATTTGGGTTTAAAATTAATCACTTGACTTGATTTCTTCAATTGGGATAAAATTGAACCTTAGAAATACTTACTAGATTTCAATTTGGGATTAAAAATTGAACAAGGCAACTTCACATTTCAATTGGTGCATTTAAAACGAACTCATCATTGCTTTGAGGAATTTAAAATTGAACATGTGTACTTTGTGTTTTGTAAACTTTTTTGCAAAGTAGTGTCATTTAAAAGGGCGTATGCGCTTCTCTCGTGCTTCACGGTGATCTTGAGAATCAAAAGTCTTTTTGATGACCCTAAGTTGCATAAAAGATTGCCTCCATACTTCAATTTGGGATCTAAAAATTGAACAAATCATGTGAGTGTGAGCACGATATATTACGGAGGTTCTCCCCTTTGTTTTTCAACGAAGGTTGTGTGAACGACGAAATATGTTAGCTCACTTTTGTTTATCTTAGAGGGTCTGCCTTGTGGGAAAAAGTAATCACCCAAGGGAACGACCCAACCGGGAACATGCTAAAGCCAAGCGACTTCCAACCGGTATATAAGTGTGGATTCTTGAGGAAAGTTCAAGAATCATGAGGATTATTCCGACGAGATGGACAGCAATGGACTCTCGCCGATGTTGGATAATCCCCCACGAACGGAATGCCCGAATTAGAACCCCTTGTTTAGAAATTGGCCAAAACCTTGTCTATATTGTTGGTGCAAAAGGTTATGTCCTTTGAAGCCGCCCCACGTAACATGTGGTCTTGTTGTGGAAATGGAAAGTATGCCATGGGAGATTCATGGGTACTAATGCTTGGCTGACCCGAATAAGTGAGTGTCGTGGAGGGGAGCCAGTGTGGTCAAGCATTTAGCCATTCGCACAAGATATGCGCAGCTGGATTTATCCAAGTGGGAACCCAACAAGGTATTGTCTCATCAACCTAGGAGTGTGAAAGTGCTTGGAAAAAACACATTGCTTGATCTTGAAAACATTTGGAAAACAAACATACACAAAAACCTTGAAATTTCAAACACCTTGTGGGGAAAAAATACCTATTGACGAACTTGCCCACTCTTGCTTTCCCTAGGAATCACATTCCTAGAGGTTTCTAAGTGTGCAAATTCTATCACCATTTGTTTCCAATAAGGATAAACATAAGGAACTTTTGCCCTATTTTCCTCGATTTCCACACAAAGGACATTGTGGGATGAGAAAGAGAATGGGACATTAGACATATAGTTTGAAAACCTAAGCAAGCAAGTGTCTTGGGTAAAATGAACCTCATTTAACCAAGATAAAAAGACAAATTGGATTACACATGTGTTTTCTAACATGATTTCCCGCAAGATCAAAATCCCAAAGCCAAAGTTCAAGAAGCTTAGTCTAAAAGCTCGTGAGGAACGTCTTGAGAGACTTTTCGAATTCAGGGAAAGATTGGTTTATAACTTTTACAGAAAAGCCTCAAGGAACAATCCAGCATTATATGCATTTTATTGTCAACAAAATCCCGAATTGTTTCAAAGGTTTGCATTTCTCCCATAGGAAGTCAAGCGTGTTCTTCAACACCGAGGTTTTGTAGAAAGAGAGTCACATCTAGGTTAAGGTTCAAGATCAAAGTTGTCATTCCCATTCATTCATCCATCAAATCAAAGTCTCATTTCATCATCAAACCTTTTTGAGAACTCTAGAATCAAACATCACACTAAACTTAGAGGGCTAAATCAACATCATCATATCTTGGCTTAACACACTTAGCCAACATAGTCTCAAATCATTGAAGAAATTTTCTTTGAGATAACACAACTTCTTAAAGTCTATTAGTTCTCCAAAACATTGGCATAACACACTTTGTCAATTCATCCATTTTTGTGCAAGTTCCCTTAGGATAACACAACTTCCTAGGAGAAACAACTTCACAACCAATCTTGTTTGACTTAACGCATCTAGTCAAATTATCACATTCAAATCAAATCAAAAGCCCTTTCAAAGTTTAGCACATACATTCAAAAAAATTTCCAAAGGTTTCATTCACTCATCTCATCCATTTTAACCCATCACCATCATCACCATCTTTGATCTTTTAGCTACCCTAGTTCTTCTCTTTTTGGACTTAAAGGATTAGGATCGAACAAATCCCTATTTTTATGGTCCAAACAAGATCTCAACACAAGAAGGACATGGAGAATATCAGAGACATATCAACTTCTATGGACATGAGTCATCTAAATATCGAAGTGAACCTAGCAGGATCAAGCAATCCCCCAAGCAACTCTCCCGTATCATCACAAAATCTTCAAGAGGAGAGTCATCAAGAGGATGACATAAATGAAGACATAGGGATGACACCAGAGGAAATCATGGAAATGATTCAAAATCCTAAGAACCATAAAATTGTTAGTGCTATGTTCAAATGCATAAATTCAATAGAAAGAGGAGGGGACATGCCCCCTCCCAACCTTAACACAAGCACTAGTGCAGTTGCATCCCCGTTGTCAAACATCAATCAAGAAGTACCTTGCATCACCTCAATCATCACACCAACCTCCCCGATTGTGAACAAGGGGAGTGCCATGTTCCAAGAATTGCAAGAACACCGCCTTGTGGCTAATGAAGAAGCAATCATCACCCCTACATTTATTCCGGAAAACTCATTTCACCCTTACATCCCACTCACATTTCATAATCCCGCTAGTTCATCCTCATTTCACGCCACACCAGCTTATCAATTGAACATACCAACTCCCCCACCGCATGAGGAAGTTGGTTTGCTTGGAACGACAGAAGCTATCAATCCTTTCTCTTTCCAAAGTGGTGCGTCATCCCTTCCCCCGCTTCCTTTCACATCTGCATCGCCTCCTGGAATAGGTCTTCCACCTTTAACCATCGAAAATTTTGCTAATCCAAGCAATCTGACCACCACTTTGAACTCGCTTCTTTTGCCCATATCCTCACAACAAATCGCAACCATTCCTATCACCACGATTAATGCATCTATTGGTCCTCAAGTCTCCCAAAGCATGCCTCATCAAGGACCAATTGTCTCCACCACCCAGCCCACAACCCAAATCACAGTCACAACCACAATCCCTCCACCCACCATGACAGTTGGCATGATTCCTGCTCCACCACCAATCCCACCGCCAAAACACAAAACGACCAATTCATTCTCCATCATGTTGCAAAACGCACAACAAGCTGCCCACCAAAAGGCACTCCAAAAACAACAAGCCGCACAAGCACAAGCCGCACAAGCACAAGCTGCACAAGCGCAAGCACAAGCTCAAGCTCAAGCACAAGCTGCACAAGCGCGAGCACAAGCACAAGCTCAAGCTCAAGCACAAGCCGCACAAGCACAATCACAAGCGCAAGCGCAAGCTCAAGCCCAAGCTCAAGCTCAAGCCCAACAAAAGACACAAGCTCAATACCAAGCGCAATTGCAAGCAATCCACCTGCAAGCCTACCACCAAGCCCTGCAAGACTTTCAGGCACAACACCAAGCTAAACAACAAGCTTTATTGGCACAACAGTAGCTCGACCAACAACAAGCATTGTTGGAAAAACAGCAGCTAGACCAACAACAAGCGTTACTAGCTCAGCAACAACTTGACCAACAGCAGGCCTCATGGGAACAATAGCAGATGGACCAACAGCAAGCGCTATTGGAATAGCAACAGCAAGATCAACAACAAGCGTTGTTGGCACAAATGCAAGCTTACCAACAAGCCCTAAACGCACAACCAAGCTCACAGCAAACGCCGACCAGTACGCTCCCCACCCATCAAACACCTCACCACTCATTCATCCCACCCCCCAACCCAAGCAAGGATGTCGCAACACAGATCAAATTGCTTTCGCAGCAGGTGTTGGACTTGCAAGCAGGAAAAACCACAAGGACACCAGGCAACTTGTGCCCTTATCCATTCGATAGAAGTCTCACCATGGTACCATTTCCAAAAGGATTCGAGATCCCCAAATTTGATAAGTACAATGGAATGGGCAACCCTGAAAACCACATCAGGGAATTTCAGGTGCACTGCATGGAAGTCGCATATGATGACACGTATCTAATGCGGCTCTTCCCCCGAAGCCTAACTAGTCCAGCTATGGAATGGTTTTCTCGCCTACCCACGGGCATTAAAACATTCGAGGAAATTGTGGAGGCTTTCCTTAAAAATTACGCTTTTAATATGGGTGCGGATGTCAGTTTAGAAGAACTATCTACACTCAAACAAAGAAGAGGAGAGTTATTTGCATCCTTCTTGCAAAGATGGCGATCCAAGGCCAATCAGAGCAAGTGGGCTATGCCAGAGGAACAACGAGTTTGCACCATCATAGCCAACTTAGATGAAAACCTGGCGTTCTACCTAAAAATTCAGTGCATCACATCTTACGATCAACTAATTCCAAAGGCACTCAACATTGAAAGAGCCCTTACTGCGCGAGGAGGCGCACCTACATTCACTCCACTACAGGATAATCGCCCGTCCAACAACTACAATGATAAACCTCGAACATGGTCGAGGAACAAAAATATCACGAACGACGGCGTGGTTGATGCTAAGGTAGTCATCAGTGCTCCTAAGCAAAATACCCAAAATCATCATCATCCGCAAACTCATAACCACAACAATGTGCAGGCTAATGCGGTAGTAGCATAGTCACAACCACCTTCCACTAGCCAAGTCAACAATGTGGGTAATCAAGGAGGACCACCTCCCCGCAACAAGTTTCCCCCCAAGAGAAAGTTCATAGCTCTTGGCGAATCGATTGAGTCTGTCATGAAGAAATTGGTCAAAGAAAACCTAATCAAAATTTCTAACTCTGAACAATACACAGAGCCCATGACCAAACTGCCGTGGTACAACGAGAATCTCCTATGTGACTTCCACAAAGTTAAAGGACACACCACCACCAACTGCATGAGACTCAAGAATATCATCCAAGACCTCATCAAGGATAAGGTCATCAACATCGAGCAGCCGGCCGGAAACCAAGACCTAAAAATCTACATGAATCCGATGCTGAATCATAATCAGGGAAATAACCAAGGGAATAATAAGGGTAAACAAAAGTATGCTAGTGCCAATCTAGTATACGAGGAGATAGTCGGATGTGTCGACGAGTTGGTCACTGTCATAAATATCAAGGGAACCAACAATGACTGTGGAGTCACCACACGAGGCGGAAAAGTTACCATTGTCGGGGCACTTGCTAAGACCCCCATTACCAACACAAAGGCCATCCCCTATGATTACAATGTAATTGACCAACTGAAGAGAACACCCACACAAATATCCATCATGGAATTACTAAAAATCTCCGCTGCTCATCGACAGATCCTGGATGAAGCACTAGCTGCCTCTACCGTCGCTGCTACCCTTGACACAAAGCAATTTCAGGCTATGGTAGGTAACATCGTTACCCCGAATCTCATCACATTTTCGGACCAAGATTTCCCCCCACAGCCATCTCATAACCGGGCACTTCACCTTCAAATCCTAGTTCATAAAAAGAAAGTCAAGCGAGTCCTGGTAGATGGTGGTGCAGGTCTTAATATTTGTTCTCTAAAACTTATAAAGAAATTGGGATTCGCCGAGGATTCCATCAATAAGAACAAAAGTATCACCATAAGAGCATATGATGACTAGGAAAGAGTGTCTCATGGCACTATCAAGATCCCCATCCAAGTGGGGCCAGCAACCATGGAAACAACTTGTCAAGTTCTTGACCTTGATTTGCCATACAACATCCTCCTGGGACGCCCATGGATACACGGAATGAAGGCAGTGGCCTCAACCTATCATCAGTGCATTAAGTTCTCATATCAAAATGAGGAGGTTACCATATATGGGGATCCCGAACCCTTCGCCTATTGCAAAAACTTGGAAGCCAAGTTTTACAAGATCCCTCAAGTACCTAAAAATGATGAAGGACCATCCACTTCATACATAGACCCAGCTAATCTCGCCTCCACTTCTGCGACAGAGACACCCGCCATCCCCGACATATCCGAGATCAAGAACATGATATAGGACAATGGATGTGGTGATTATAGAATGAAGAGAAATGCTTTTGTTGTAGGAGAGTTACCACAATCTCCTAGATCACATGGGCAACCACAATTGACTCAAACACCTGTCCGCACTAGAATAGATCCCTCTGGATTCCACAGTTGGGGGGATCTCAGTCAGAAAAATGTGGATGAGGAGGACATCACAAACACTCGATACCAAGATGAAAGACCCACTCCCACCCTACCCATGGAGGAAACAAACAGAGGGTTACAAATGATGTTCAGCATGGGCTATAACAGGAATGAAAGCCTAGGAAGAAATAGTGATGGACGGTTGGAGCCCATCATTGTAGAAAGAAGAACGCAGAACCTTGGCCTCAGTTGTACCCCTCTGAGTATAACTGTGTGTGGCAGAAGTGTTCCTAATAGGGCAGTCAGGTCCTCTCCTCGAGTCTCGACAACTAATCTTAGATTCCCCGTGTCCACAGGCCTACCTCTCGATAACTTCACATTTGACATAACTGACGTTTGTAGTAGCAGTGACGACGATGACACCATAGGTGGCCTACCTAGGCTCTTTGAAGATTCCACCTTATTGATGATTAGTGTCTCACCTGCTGAGCCAATTAAACAAACCCACCAAATCCACTTAGTATACCCCCAACTCATCGATCACGACCAACGGGGACCGCCGATTCTAGACTCATTCGAAAACGATGAGGCTCTCTCTGAATTCATGGGACTAAGGGATACTGTTCCATGTGGAGATCACAAGGTAGAATTTGATATCACTCTAGACACACAAGCATACTATGGGGAGACGATTGAGTCTTTCAGTCGCAAAAGAAAAAGAATAAGCTCAGAGTTATTGAGTGAAAACCACACTGTGGCACTCTCTAACCATAAAATAGTAAAAATAAAGGACGCATCCAATGGCGAAAACCTCTCTGAGGCACCAAAGGATGAAGGATTCAATCTCCCCCCTACTACTCTACACTAGGAGAAGTCAATAGTATTGGCAGAACAGTGCAACCCGGTCAACTTAGGAACAGAATTAGAACCACAAATTACCTTCTATGCAGAATCCCTCCTAGAAGAAGAACAAAAACTACTGGCAGCTTTCCTAAAGGAGAGAAAGGTAAATTTTGCGTGGACCTATGTAGACATGCCAGGCCTGGATCTTGAAGTAGTAGTGCATCATTTGGCCATTCACCCTGGAGCAAAACCAGTCAGACAGAAGCTAAGAAAGATGCACCCACAAATAGCCTTGCTTGTAAAGATTGAGCTACAGAAACTTCTGGATGTTGGCTTCATATGCCCGATTGACTATCCATAATGGGTATCTAACCTCGTACCAGTCTCAAAACCGAAAGGGGGCATCCGCACCTGCACTGATTCCAGAGACCTAAACAAAGCATGTCCCAAGGATGACTTTCCACTACCCAACATTGACATGATAGTGGATATGACAGCCAGACATGAGATGCTTTCCCTAATGGATGGTTTCTCGGGGTACAATCAGATATTGATCACAAAAGAAGACCAACACAAGACAGCATTCACATGTCCGTGGGGCACCTACTGCTGGAATGTAATGCCATTTGGGTTGAAGAATGCAGGAGCCACCTATCAAAGAGCCATGACATTAATCTTCCATGACATGATCCACAAAATAGTTGAAGATTATGTAGATGACATACTTGCTAAATCAAAGAAGAGACAAGACCATATAGCAACTCTAAGTGCTATCTTTGACAGGCTTGAACAATATAAGGTTAGACTCAACCCGAAGAAGTGTGTCTTTGGGGTGCAATCAGGGAAGCTGCTAGGATACATAGTTTCAATGAGAGGGATAGAGGTAGACCCTACAAAGGTAAAAGCAATCCTTGAAATGAAAGCACCAAGAACGTTGAAACAACTAAGAGGATTGCAAGGAAGACTCCAGTCCATCCGAAGATTCATAGCACAATTGGCAGATAAACAGATTGCCTATTCACACCTACTTCACAAGGGAGTAGCTTTCAGATGGGATGACAAATGCGAGCAAGCATTCAACAAAATAAAAGAATATCTACTTACACCACCTGTATTGATGCCACCAATTGTGGGGAAATCACTAATCCTATATATCTCTACAACAACAGCCGCCCTGGGGGCCCTTTTAGCCCAACATGATGAAAAGGGAACCGAGCGGGCTATCTACTACATCAGTCAGAACAATGGTGGGACATGAGCTCAATTACACGTCAATAGAGAAAGCTTGCCTAGCATTGGTATTTGCGGCTCAGAAATTCAGACACTACATGCTAGCGCACCAAATCAAGTTGATTGCCAAAATAGACCCTCTAAAGTACCTATTGACAAAAGCAGCACTTACAGGTAGAATGGATAAGTGGGTAATGATATTATCTGAACATGATATCGAGTATGTAGAACGAAAAGCCATAAAAGGACAAGTCATTGCGGATCAGCTGGCAGAAGCTCCCCTCTACATAGATAATCCACTCATATTAGAATTCCCAGATGAGTCCCTTTTTAACCTTGATGCAACAGACCACTGGAATCTATACTTTGATGGCTCTCACACACAACATGGGTCAGGAGCTGGTGTGTTTTTCATCACGCCACAAGGAGAATGCATACCTAGATCATATAAGCTGGCATTCCCTTGTACGAACAATATAGCAGAATATGAGGCTTTGACCATAGGACTCAAGATTGCAGCACAATGGCGAATCATGGCACTAAAATTCTATGGCGACTCGCAACTTATCATCAACCAAGTCAACGACGAATACCAAACCAAGGATGATAAGCTCACACCATACAAGAAGGTGGTAGAAAGCCTCAAGGAATCTTTCATCGACATTACCTTTGAGCAGATACCAAGGACAAACAACAGAGCAGCTGATGCAATGGTGACAATTGGATCCTTACTCGACATCCCTCGTAACGTCTTGAAACATGAATTCCTCGTAGAGCAACTTCTCGTACCCACATTCAAGGTACCAGAGTCAGAATACGCATGTGAACTCGTTGGTCCCGGTGATCTTTGGTATCATGATATATACACCTACCTAAAGTTAGGAATCCTCCCCACTGACATCACCCCAAACCTAAAACGCACTTTCATCAAAAGAACTTCACGATTCGTCATCCTAGGAGAGACCCTCTTCCATAGGAGTACCGATGGAACCCTGTTACATTGTTTAAAACCTGAGGAAGCCCTGACTACTCTAACTGAGGTACACAATGGCATGTGTGGGTGACACTCAAGTGGTATGACCTTGGCTAAAAAGTTGCTAAGAACAGGGTACTACTGGCCGACGATGGAAAAAGAGGCACACAATTTTGTCAAAAAATGCTTGCAATGCCAACAGCATGGAGATCTTATTCATGCACCAGCTCAAGAACTGCATCCTATTGTTACACCTTGGCCCTTTTCACAATGGGGGCTTGATCTCATTAGTAAAATATCACCCACCTCATCCAATGGCCATAAATTCATTATCACCGCCACCGAATACTTCACTAAGTGGGTCGAAGCAATTCCCATGACCTACATCACCGGAAAGCAGATATCCAAGTTTATCCTGAATTACCTCATTTGTCGGTACGGTGTCCCCCAATCCATTATCTCTGATAATGGGACGCCCTTCAAGAATCAGGATGTCCGTGACTTGTGTGAAAAATTCAAAATCAAGCATCGCTTTTCCACTCCATATTATCCACAAGGCAATGGCCAAGCAGAAGCTACAAATAAAACCATTTTGAAAATCCTCAAGAAAACAGTCAATGACTCTGATCGTGACTGGCATCTGCAGTTAAATCCTGCCTTATGGGCCTACCGCACCAGCATCCGCACGCCAACAGGTGCCACCCCATTCTCTCTGGTCTACGGATCAGAGGCCATACTCCCCATTGAGATCAAGCTCCCATCACTAAGGATATCACTACAAAACCTTATCACAGATGAGGAATACAGGGTCACAAGACTCAATGAGCTAGAATTACTAGATGAAAGGCGCATGGATGCCCTTAATCATCTACAAGTGTACCAGAATCGCCTAAAAAGGAGCTACAACAAGAACATCAGACAACGCACTTTCCAAGTTGGTGACCTCGTGCTGAAAGAAAACCAAAAGAATGTGCCAAATCTAGATACAAAGGGAAAATTTGAGCCCAACTGGCTGGGACCTTTCGTCATCACTGCAAGTTAGACATCAGGGGCATATCAACTAGCAAAACCAGAAGGCGAGCCTCTGCAGGAGCCTCTGAATAGCTCTCATCTCAAAAAGTTTTATGCCTTAACATTGCAAGGTATAGAACCAGAAAATTACAAAAACAATCAGAAAAAGTCCTGAAAAAATGGTTACCTCGATGAAAACCTAGCAAACAGGCATCTTGGTGACAACAAAAAAAATCAAAAGATCAAAAAAATCCTAAAAAAAAAATAAAAATCAGAAAATGATTGAAAAATAGTAAAGAGAAAAAATCGTCCTCTAGTGAAAACCACTTCGGTGGCGCTTTGGGAAAATACCTTGGTGAAAACCTGGCAAACAGGCATCAAGTGTAAATAAAGTACCTTCCCCATCTATCAGGATCTGCACAACTCATCCACTCCATTACATTCCACTTATCCGCTCGCATCCATACCATAGCCTGCGTTGGTATCTGTACTATATTCCACCATTGGAACTACTTGGCATTTCAAAGGTCAGTTTGTCCTGCCTTTATCGAAGTAGTCTATCGCACCACACTGGGGGCACGTTCTCGCAACATCGGATCGGATTCATGTATATTCTTGTGATCTTTTTCAAAATTCATCAAAAATTCCAAAAACATTCAGAAAACTCATTCAAAAAACCAAAAACATTCAAAAAATCATCAAAAATCCAAAAACATGTCGAAATATCAGAAAATCTTCAAAAATTTCATCATTAAGTCTTGTCAGTTTTTTCTACCTTGTCGAACTACGTCGTCTCTGAGCTTGAACGTAGGCAAGGCTGATCTTTGATCATCCCCCAAGATAGTTAAGGTCAGTCCTTTAGGCATCCATCGCAATGGCATTTGTTTGCTTATCTTTTTTACGGTTGGGTCAATCCTTTAGGCGTCCGTTGCATTGGAAATCCGTTTGCCCATCTAGTTTGCATCTTAAGTCAGTCCTTTAGGCAATAAAAAGGCAATCCATTTGTCCATATTATCATCAAGTCAATCCACCACCAGTCGAACTACGTGATCTTTGCGTATATAACGTAGGCAAGGCTAATCTATGGATGAGCTCCCGAGACCCCTAGGATAGGTCTTTAAGTTAGTCTGTTCGTCTTAAATCTTGAAAATACCAAAAACATTGAAAAATCTTGAAAATACCAAAAACATTCATAAATTTTGAAAATACCAAAAACATTTGTAAAACATCCCAAAATTCCAAAAACAACCTCAAAACATTTGAAAAAACCAAAACGGTGCATCCATTTCATCTCGCTTTCACTCGTGATTGTCATCACTCATAATAAATCATCGTCGCTTTCACTCTTTGGTGAGTTAGTCAGAACAAGTTTAGCAGGTTCTAAAGTGAACACCTAATCGTCAAAGTCTTGAAGGTCTAAGTCAGTAAGTCAGCAAGTTAGTCAACTCGGAGTATCAATAGCTTATCATGCAATCAGTCTCACCAAAACCCTGATCACTACATGTCCTAGGATGAAGCTTTCCTGCGATGGAAATAAGCATCAGGTACCCCACAGTAGTTTAGTCTTGGCTAGCGATACGAAGAACATCAGCTTGTTTGTTTACTTTATTTTAGTCTTTTAGACTTATCTTATTTTGCACTCATTCCAAGGACCTCTCGATGATGCCTAAACAAAACAGGTTTAGAGAGAAAGGAATGAGACAACGATCATTATCTTTTTATCTGCTGTGCTTGTTGGATATTCACGCATACTTTGTTTTGTTTGTAGGAAGGATGTTTTAGGTATCTTGTTGACCACATAAGAAGGCTTGCCTTTTTATGTTTTGGCCCGAGATGTCTAGAATATCTGAACTGCATTCTGAATAAGGTTATGTTTGTCAAGTGTGAACAAGAGTACTCGTATCTGATTGTCGAGTCAAAGTCCATCACACTAGGCGCAACGCCATCTTGGTTCTTAATACCTTGATGCATCGCACCTACGTGTGTTATCAAACATAAAGAAAGGTACGCTCTCTCCCATCCCTGGATAAGCAACACATCATCATATCCAGTAATGTCTCGATGACTAATGGATTTATTGGACTTCTACATTCTTCTTGGATTTAAGGGTTTATCCCTCTCGTTCTTCTATCTTCTATCACGCTAACAATGCATCCATCTTGCATCCGTATTCTCATTTCGCATAATCATGTCATACCATCATATCAGGACAACATCATCCATCTCATCCATCTCACATGCATTCCATAATCATTTAAAGTTGTTTATGATAATATAAATTTTTTATTCTAAGCATCTTCCAAACATCTCATTTTCATCATCATTATCATATAGTCTAACCATCCATACATCCATTTTGAACCTCTTTGTCGCGAGATCCACCTCAAATTGTATCTTTTCGCTTGATCTCTCGAGGGGGCAATGTACTAACGTACTTATTTTCCACTGGGGCATCTGAAAAAACCAAAGAATTTTTAATTTCGATGTCGGTAAAATCATTCTTTGAACCAATGCAACGAGTACATTGCTTCAAAGAGGGGCAAAATGTAGACATCCAAAAATAACATTATGCATTCCACTGTAACTAACATCATGCATTCATTTCTTCTACTAATCAATTAAAGTAATTTATTGATTTAATCCTAAGGTTCATCAAGCTTAATTAAATAAATCAAATTATTTAATTAAGTTCCTAAGGTTCTTCTTATTTGATTTAATAAATCAAACTGATTTAAAATCAAATATCAAATCCCTAAAATCCCCTAAGTTAATTAATCTAAATTAATTAACTTCTAATCATGATTAGCATTCTGTAGCTTTTGACTCAACTAGAGTCAAATCTAAACTCCTAACTAACCCACCCACTTGCATCAATAAATCAATTTATTGATTTATTAAAAAGAGTTATTTTCCCTCAATAACTCTCATCTTTGACTTTT
>CM021100.1:384705976-384823851 GCA_007115665.2 Sequoiadendron giganteum
TGTTTATTCCTATTTAACTTGTGGCTGGCAGTTTTCTATGACGTCTCTTAAATTGATCTGACGATTTTAAGTCTTATGCAAACATCTGTCTTCTAATGCCCCAGTTGTTAAAAGAATAAAGACTTAAAGTTGAGAATGGCCATTTATGTTCACTTTTAGAGATCTGGTTACTAATAATTGCAGGTTGGCTTTACTTTTGATGACTGTGCTAGATCACAAAAATCTCCAAAATATGTGTCAAGCACTGCAATTATATTAACAATTATTGTCTGCAGTATTCCTTGAATGATGGGACTCCACAAAAGAAATGTATGGTCTTTAAGAAAAGACTACTTGAGAGAATCTAATTGTAGACAATAAATCGCTTCACCAACCATGCTTTCTAAAATGGCGGGAGCAATATAGAGACCATATGCTTAGGACTTACTCTCATGCATAAAAACAGTAGGAGCCAACATTATGATTTCATATTTTCCATGACTTTTGTTTTGTTTTAAATAAATTATTGCAAGTAGAGTACCCTCCTCCTTTCTTAATTGGAACTAGATCAAATGAGGAAGGGTATTTCTTTGAGTAAGGTTAATGCTTTATAATTGCTAGTTGTTTTCCCATGATTGGTGGGCATATTTTCTGATTCTACTAAGGTTCATTGGTTTAGGAGCTATTGACATTTAAGATCAATCAATAAGCTTTATTATTATTATTGCTTTTGTTGCTACACCAAATGCAAATATCTTACTTATATGAAATTGTTTGTCTTAGCCATAACGAACTCACATGTATTTGACAACATTTCAAGTGACTATGTAGATTTGGACATCCAAAATGAAACTTTGTCATTTTAAATTTTGGTTGCATAAAAAGATGGTTTTTTATTGACAAAGGGGTAATTCTTTTCTTTCTTTTTTCATTTCATGAACTAAATCTTGTTTTCAATGTCTTAAATAGGTTGATATCAAACATCAAGGTTAAAAAAATCAGGGTGTTGAAATCATGGTTGACATCAAGATTAAGGTTGAAGGTTGAAACAAAAGTGAAGGCGAAAAGAGTGGAATTGAAGATTCTTGAAAACAAAACTTGGAAAATAGCATTTTTTAATGCTTGATTTGACAATCTTAGAGCTTCCATTTACTACCCTTTTTTTTTTTTTCTGTTTTTAGCTAACTCACCTTTCAATTTGGGTTTAAAATCAATCAATGGCTTGATCTTTTCAAAGTTGGTTAAAATTGAACCTTAGACACTTACTAGATTTCAATTTGGGATTAAAATTGAACAAGGCAACTTCACATTTCAATTGGTGCTTTTAAAACGAACTCATAATTGCTTTGAGGAATTTAAAATTGAACATGTGTACTTTGTGTTTTGTAAACTTTTTTGCAAAGTAGTGTCATTTAAAAGGGCGTATGCGCTTCTCTCGCGCTTCACGGCGATCTTGAGAATCAAAAGTCTTTTTGGTGACCCTAAGTTGCATAAAAGATTGCCTCCACACTTCAATTTGGGCATTTTAAAATTGAACAAAACATGCGAGTGTGAGCACGATATATTGCGGAGGTTCTCCCCTTTGTTTTTCAACGAAGGTTGTGTGAACGATGGGATATGTTAGCTCGCTATTGTTTAACTTAGAGGGCCTGCCTTGTGGGAAAAAGTAATCACGCAAGGGAACGACCCAACTGGGAACACGCTAAAGCCAAGTGACTTCCACCCGGGATATAAGTGTGGATATTGGAACAAAGGCCAATATCACGAGGATTATTCCGACGAGATGGACAGCAATGGACTCTCGCCGACGTTGGATAATCCCCCACGAACGGAATGCCCGAATTAGAACCCTTGTTTAGAAATTGGCCAAAACCTTATCTATCTTGTTGGTGCAAGAGGTCATGTCCTCTGAAGCCTCCCCACATAACATGCGGTCTTGTTGTGGAAATGGAAAGTATGCCATGGGAGATTCATGGGTACTAATGCTTGGCTGACCCGAATAAGTGAGTGCCGTGGAGGGGAGCCAGTGTGGTCAAGCATTTAGCCATTCACACAAGATATGCGCAACTGGATTTATCCAAGTGGGAACCCAACAAGGTATTGTCTCATCAACCTAGGAGTGTGAAAGTGCTTGAAAAAAAACACATTGCTTGATCTTGAAAACATTTGGAAAACAAACATACACAAAAACCTTGAAATTTCAAACACCTTGTGGGGAACAAATACCTATTGACGAACTTGCCCACTCTTGCTTTCCCTAGGAATCACATTCCTAGAGGTTTCTATGTGTGCAAATTCTATCATCATTTGTTTCCAATAAGGATAAACATAAGGAACTTTTGCCCTATTTTCCTCGATTTCCACACAAAGGACATTGTGGGATGAGAAAGAGAATGGGACACTAGACATATAGTTTGAAAACCTAAGCAAGCAAGTGTCTTGGATAAAAAGAACCTCATTTAACCAAGATAAAGAGACAAATTGGATTACACATGTGTTTTCTAACATGATTTCCCGTAAGATCAAAATCCCAAAGCCAAAGTTCAAGAAGCTTAGTCTAAAAGCTCGTGAGGAATGTCTTGAGAGACTTTTCGAATTCAGGGAAAGATTGGTTTATAAATTCTACAGAAAATCCTCAAGGAACAATCCAGCATTATATGCATTTTATTGTCAACAAAATCCCGAATTGTTTCAAAGGTTTGCATTTCTCCCATAGGAAGTCAAGCATGTTTTTCAACACCTAGGTTTTGTAAAGAGAGAGTCACATCTAGGTTAAGGTTCAAGATCAAAGTTGTCATTCCCATTCATTCATCCATCAAATCAAAGTCTCATTTCATCATCAAACCTTTTGAGAACTCTAGAATCAAACATCACACTAAACTTAGAGGGCTAAATCAACATCATCATATCTTGGCTTATCACACTTAGCCAACATAGTCTCAAATCATTGAACAAATTTTCTTTGAGATAACACAACTTCTTAAAGTCTATTAGTTCTCCAAAACATTGGCATAACACACTTTGTCAATTCATCCACTTTTGTGCAAGTTCCCTTAGGATAACACAACTTCCTAGGGAAAAAAACTTCACAACCAATCTTGTTTGATTTAACGCATCTAGTCAAATTATCACATTCAAATCAAATCAAAAGCCCTTTCAAAGTTTAGCACATATATTCAAAAAGTTTTCCAAAGGTTTCATTCACTCATCTCATCCGTTTTAACCCATCATCATCATCACCATCTTTGATCTTTTAGCTACCCTAGTTCTTCTCTTTTTGGACTTAAAGGATTAGGATCAAACAAATCCCTATTTTTATGGTCCAAACAAGATCTCAACACAAGAAGGACATGGAGAATATCAGAGACATATCAACTTCTATGGACATGAGTCATCTAAATATCGAAGTGAACCTAGCAGGATCAAGCAATCCCCCAAGCAACTCTCCCTTATCATCACAAAATCTTCAAGAGGAGAGTCATCAAGAGGATGACATAAATGAAGACATAGGGATGACACTAGAGGAAATCATGGAAATGATTCAAAATCCTAAGAACCATAAAATTGTTAGTGCTATGTTCAAATGCATAAATTCAATAGAAAGAGGAGGGGACATGCCCCCTCCCAACCTTAACACAAGCACTAGTGCAGCTGCATCCCCGTTGTCAAACATCAATCAAGAAGTACCTTGCATCACCTCAATCATCACACCAACCGCCCCGATTGTGAACAAGGGGAGTGCCATGTTCCAAGAATTGTAAGAACACTGCCTTGTGGCTAATGAAGAAGCAATCATCACCCCTACATTTATTCCGGAAAACTCATTTCACCCTTACATCCCACTCACATTTCATAATCCCGCTGGTTCATCCTCATTTCATGCCACACCAGCTTATCAATTGAACATACCAACTCCCCCACCGCATGAGGAAGTTGGTTTGCTTGGAACAACAGAAGCTATCAATCCTTTCTCTTTCCAAAGTGGTGCGTCATCCCTTCCCCCGCTTCCTTTCACATCTGCATCGCCTCCTGGAATAGGTCTTCCACCTTTAACCATCGAAAATTTTGCTAATCCAAGCAATCTGACCACCACTTTGAACTCGCTTCTTTTGCCCATATCCTCACAACAAATCGCAACCATTCCTATCACCACGATTAATGCATCTATTGGTCCTCAAGTCTCCCAAAGCATGCCTCATCAAGGACCAATTGTCTCCACCACCCAGCCCACAACCCAAATCACAGTCACAACCACAATCCCTCCACCCACCATGACAGTTGGCATGATTCCTGCTCCACCACCAATCCCACCGCCAAAACACAAAACGACCAATTCATTCTCCATCATGTTGCAAAACGCACAACAAGCTGCCCACCAAAAGGCACTCCAAAAACAACAAGCCGCACAAGCACAAGCCGCACAAGCACAAGCTGCACAAGCGCAAGCACAAGCTCAAGCTCAAGCACAAGCTGCACAAGCGCGAGCACAAGCACAAGCTCAAGCTCAAGCACAAGCCGCACAAGCACAATCACAAGCGCAAGCGCAAGCTCAAGCCCAAGCTCAAGCTCAAGCCCAACAAAAGACACAAGCTCAATACCAAGCGCAATTGCAAGCAATCCACCTGCAAGCCTACCACCAAGCCCTGCAAGACTTTCAGGCACAACACCAAGCTAAACAACAAGCTTTATTGGCACAACAGTAGCTCGACCAACAACAAGCATTGTTGGAAAAACAGCAGCTAGACCAACAACAAGCGTTACTAGCTCAGCAACAACTTGACCAACAGCAGGCCTCATGGGAACAATAGCAGATGGACCAACAGCAAGCGCTATTGGAATAGCAACAGCAAGATCAACAACAAGCGTTGTTGGCACAAATGCAAGCTTACCAACAAGCCCTAAACGCACAACCAAGCTCACAGCAAACGCCGACCAGTACGCTCCCCACCCATCAAACACCTCACCACTCATTCATCCCACCCCCCAACCCAAGCAAGGATGTCGCAACACAGATCAAATTGCTTTCGCAGCAGGTGTTGGACTTGCAAGCAGGAAAAACCACAAGGACACCAGGCAACTTGTGCCCTTATCCATTCGATAGAAGTCTCACCATGGTACCATTTCCAAAAGGATTCGAGATCCCCAAATTTGATAAGTACAATGGAATGGGCAACCCTGAAAACCACATCAGGGAATTTCAGGTGCACTGCATGGAAGTCGCATATGATGACACGTATCTAATGCGGCTCTTCCCCCGAAGCCTAACTAGTCCAGCTATGGAATGGTTTTCTCGCCTACCCACGGGCATTAAAACATTCGAGGAAATTGTGGAGGCTTTCCTTAAAAATTACGCTTTTAATATGGGTGCGGATGTCAGTTTAGAAGAACTATCTACACTCAAACAAAGAAGAGGAGAGTTATTTGCATCCTTCTTGCAAAGATGGCGATCCAAGGCCAATCAGAGCAAGTGGGCTATGCCAGAGGAACAACGAGTTTGCACCATCATAGCCAACTTAGATGAAAACCTGGCGTTCTACCTAAAAATTCAGTGCATCACATCTTACGATCAACTAATTCCAAAGGCACTCAACATTGAAAGAGCCCTTACTGCGCGAGGAGGCGCACCTACATTCACTCCACTACAGGATAATCGCCCGTCCAACAACTACAATGATAAACCTCGAACATGGTCGAGGAACAAAAATATCACGAACGACGGCGTGGTTGATGCTAAGGTAGTCATCAGTGCTCCTAAGCAAAATACCCAAAATCATCATCATCCGCAAACTCATAACCACAACAATGTGCAGGCTAATGCGGTAGTAGCATAGTCACAACCACCTTCCACTAGCCAAGTCAACAATGTGGGTAATCAAGGAGGACCACCTCCCCGCAACAAGTTTCCCCCCAAGAGAAAGTTCATAGCTCTTGGCGAATCGATTGAGTCTGTCATGAAGAAATTGGTCAAAGAAAACCTAATCAAAATTTCTAACTCTGAACAATACACAGAGCCCATGACCAAACTGCCGTGGTACAACGAGAATCTCCTATGTGACTTCCACAAAGTTAAAGGACACACCACCACCAACTGCATGAGACTCAAGAATATCATCCAAGACCTCATCAAGGATAAGGTCATCAACATCGAGCAGCCGGCCGGAAACCAAGACCTAAAAATCTACATGAATCCGATGCTGAATCATAATCAGGGAAATAACCAAGGGAATAATAAGGGTAAACAAAAGTATGCTAGTGCCAATCTAGTATACGAGGAGATAGTCGGATGTGTCGACGAGTTGGTCACTGTCATAAATATCAAGGGAACCAACAATGACTGTGGAGTCACCACACGAGGCGGAAAAGTTACCATTGTCGGGGCACTTGCTAAGACCCCCATTACCAACACAAAGGCCATCCCCTATGATTACAATGTAATTGACCAACTGAAGAGAACACCCACACAAATATCCATCATGGAATTACTAAAAATCTCCGCTGCTCATCGACAGATCCTGGATGAAGCACTAGCTGCCTCTACCGTCGCTGCTACCCTTGACACAAAGCAATTTCAGGCTATGGTAGGTAACATCGTTACCCCGAATCTCATCACATTTTCGGACCAAGATTTCCCCCCACAGCCATCTCATAACCGGGCACTTCACCTTCAAATCCTAGTTCATAAAAAGAAAGTCAAGCGAGTCCTGGTAGATGGTGGTGCAGGTCTTAATATTTGTTCTCTAAAACTTATAAAGAAATTGGGATTCGCCGAGGATTCCATCAATAAGAACAAAAGTATCACCATAAGAGCATATGATGACTAGGAAAGAGTGTCTCATGGCACTATCAAGATCCCCATCCAAGTGGGGCCAGCAACCATGGAAACAACTTGTCAAGTTCTTGACCTTGATTTGCCATACAACATCCTCCTGGGACGCCCATGGATACACGGAATGAAGGCAGTGGCCTCAACCTATCATCAGTGCATTATGTTCTCATATCAAAATGAGGAGGTTACCATATATGGGGATCCCGAACCCTTCGCCTATTGCAAAAACTTGGAAGCCAAGTTTTACAAGATCCCTCAAGTACCTAAAAATGATGAAGGACCATCCACTTCATACATAGACCCAGCTAATCTCGCCTCCACTTCTGCGACAGAGACACCTGCCATCCCCGACATATCCGAGATCAAGAACATGATATAGGACAATGGATGTGGTGATTATAGAATGAAGAGAAATGCTTTTGTTGTAGGAGAGTTACCACAATCTCCTAGATCACATGGGCAACCACAATTGACTCAAACACCTGTCCGCACTAGAATAGATCCCTCTGGATTCCACAGTTGGGGGGATCTCAGTCAGAAAAATGTGGATGAGGAGGACATCACAAACACTCGATACCAAGATGAAAGACCCACTCCCACCCTACCCATGGAGGAAACAAACAGAGGGTTACAAATGATGTTCGGCATGGGCTATAACAGGAATGAAAGCCTAGGAAGAAATAGTGATGGACGGTTGGAGCCCATCATTGTAGAAAGAAGAACGTAGAACCTTGGCCTCGGTTGTACCCCTTCGAGTATAACTGTGTGTGGCAGAAGTGTTCCTAATAGGGCAGTCAGGTCCTCTCCTCGGGTCTCGACAACTAATCTTAGATTACCCGTGTCCACAGGCCTACCTCTCGATAACTTCACATTTGACATAACTGACGTTTGTAGCAGCAGTGATGACGATGACACCATAGGTGGCCTACCTAGGCTCTTTGAAGATTCCACCTTATTGATGATTAGTGTCTCACCGCTGAGCCAATCCAACAAACCCACCAAATCCACTTAGTATACCCCCAACTCATCGATCACGACCAACGGGGACCGCCGATTCTAGACTCATTCGAAAACGATGAGGCTCTCTCTGAATTCATGGGACTAAGGGATACTGTTCCATGTGGAGATCACAAGGTAGAATTTGATATCACTCTAGACACACAAGCATACTATGGGGAGACGATTGAGTCTTTCAGTCGCAAAAGAAAAAGAATAAGCTCAGAGTTATTGAGTGAAAACCACACTGTGGCACTCTCTAACCATAAAATAGTAAAAATAAAGGACGCATCCAATGGCGAAAACCTCTCTGAGGCACCAAAGGATGAAGGATTCAATCTCCCCCCTACTACTCTACACTAGGAGAAGTCAATAGTATTGGCAGAACAGTGCAACCCGGTCAACTTAGGAACAGAATTAGAACCACAAATTACCTTCTATGCAGAATCCCTCCTAGAAGAAGAACAAAAACTACTGGCAGCTTTCCTAAAGGAGAGAAAGGTAAATTTTGCGTGGACCTATGTAGACATGCCAGGCCTGGATCTTGAAGTAGTAGTGCATCATTTGGCCATTCACCCTGGAGCAAAACCAGTCAGACAGAAGCTAAGAAAGATGCACCCACAAATAGCCTTGCTTGTAAAGATTGAGCTACAGAAACTTCTGGATGTTGGCTTCATATGCCCGATTGACTATCCATAATGGGTATCTAACCTCGTACCAGTCTCAAAACCGAAAGGGGGCATCCGCACCTGCACTGATTCCAGAGACCTAAACAAAGCATGTCCCAAGGATGACTTTCCACTACCCAACATTGACATGATAGTGGATATGACAGCCAGACATGAGATGCTTTCCCTAATGGATGGTTTCTCGGGGTACAATCAGATATTGATCACAAAAGAAGACCAACACAAGACAGCATTCACATGTCCGTGGGGCACCTACTGCTGGAATGTAATGCCATTTGGGTTGAAGAATGCAGGAGCCACCTATCAAAGAGCCATGACATTAATCTTCCATGACATGATCCACAAAATAGTTGAAGATTATGTAGATGACATACTTGCTAAATCAAAGAAGAGACAAGACCATATAGCAACTCTAAGTGCTATCTTTGACAGGCTTGAACAATATAAGGTTAGACTCAACCCGAAGAAGTGTGTCTTTGGGGTGCAATCAGGGAAGCTGCTAGGATACATAGTTTCAATGAGAGGGATAGAGGTAGACCCTGCAAAGGTAAAAGCAATCCTTGAAATGAAAGCACCAAGAACGTTGAAACAACTAAGAGGATTGCAAGGAAGACTCCAGTCCATCCGAAGATTCATAGCACAATTGGCAGATAAACAGATTGCCTATTCACACCTACTTCACAAGGGAGTAGCTTTCAGATGGGATGACAAATGCGAGCAAGCATTCAACAAAATAAAAGAATATCTACTTACACCACCTGTATTGATGCCACCAATTGTGGGGAAATCACTAATCCTATATATCTCTACAACAACAGCCGCCTTGGGGGCCCTTTTAGCCCAACATGATGAAAAGGGAACCGAGTGGGCTATCTACTACATCATCAGAACAATGGTGGGACATGAGCTCAATTACACGTCAATAGAGAAAGCTTGCCTAGCATTGGTATTTGCGGCTCAGAAATTCAGACACTACATGCTAGCGCACCAAATCAAGTTGATTGCCAAAATAGACCCTCTAAAGTACCTATTGACAAAAGCAGCACTTACAGGTAGAATGGATAAGTGGGTAATGATATTATCTGAACATGATATCGAGTATGTAGAACGAAAAGCCATAAAAGGACAAGTCATTGCGGATCAGCTGGCAGAAGCTCCCCTCTACATAGATAATCCACTCATATTAGAATTCCCAGATGAGTCCCTTTTTAACCTTGATGCAACAGACCACTGGAATCTATACTTTGATGGCTCTCACACACAACATGGGTCAGGAGCTGGTGTGTTTTTCATCACGCCACAAGGAGAATGCATACCTAGATCATATAAGCTGGCATTCCCTTGTACGAACAATATAGCAGAATATGAGGCTTTGACCATAGGACTCAAGATTGCAGCACAATGGCGAATCATGGCACTAAAATTCTATGGCGACTCGCAACTTATCATCAACCAAGTCAACGACGAATACCAAACCAAGGATGATAAGCTCACACCATACAAGAAGGTGGTAGAAAGCCTCAAGGAATCTTTCATCGACATTACCTTTGAGCAGATACCAAGGACAAACAACAGAGCAGCTGATGCAATGGTGACAATTGGATCCTTACTCGACATCCCTCGTAACGTCTTGAAACATGAATTCCTCGTAGAGCAACTTCTCGTACCCACATTCAAGGTACCAGAGTCAGAATACGCATGTGAACTCGTTGGTCCCGGTGATCTTTGGTATCATGATATATACACCTACCTAAAGTTAGGAATCCTCCCCACTGACATCACCCCAAACCTAAAACGCACTTTCATCAAAAGAACTTCACGATTCGTCATCCTAGGAGAGACCCTCTTCCATAGGAGTACCGATGGAACCCTGTTACATTGTTTAAAACCTGAGGAAGCCCTGACTACTCTAACTGAGGTACACAATGGCATGTGTGGGTGACACTCAAGTGGTATGACCTTGGCTAAAAAGTTGCTAAGAACAGGGTACTACTGGCCGACGATGGAAAAAGAGGCACACAATTTTGTCAAAAAATGCTTGCAATGCCAACAGCATGGAGATCTTATTCATGCACCAGCTCAAGAACTGCATCCTATTGTTACACCTTGGCCCTTTTCACAATGGGGGCTTGATCTCATTAGTAAAATATCACCCACCTCATCCAATGGCCATAAATTCATTATCACCGCCACCGAATACTTCACTAAGTGGGTCGAAGCAATTCCCATGACCTACATCACCGGAAAGCAGATATCCAAGTTTATCCTGAATTACCTCATTTGTCGGTACGGTGTCCCCCAATCCATTATCTCTGATAATGGGACACCCTTCAAGAATCAGGATGTCCGTGACTTGTGTGAAAAATTCAAAATCAAGCATCGCTTTTCCACTCCATATTATCCACAAGGCAATGGCCAAGCAGAAGCTACAAATAAAACCATTTTGAAAATCCTCAAGAAAACAGTCAATGACTCTGATCGTGACTGGCATCTGCAGTTAAATCCTGCCTTATGGGCCTACCGCACCAGCATCCGCACGCCAACAGGTGCCACCCCATTCTCTCTGGTCTACGGATCAGAGGCCATACTCCCCATTGAGATCAAGCTCCCATCACTAAGGATATCACTACAAAACCTTATCACAGATGAGGAATACAGGGTCACAAGACTCAATGAGCTAGAATTACTAGATGAAAGGCGCATGGATGCCCTTAATCATCTACAAGTGTACCAGAATCGCCTAAAAAGGAGCTACAACAAGAACATCAGACAACGCACTTTCCAAGTTGGTGACCTCGTGCTGAAAGAAAACCAAAAGAATGTGCCAAATCTAGATACAAAGGGAAAATTTGAGCCCAACTGGCTGGGACCTTTCGTCATCACTGCAAGTTAGACATCAGGGGCATATCAACTAGCAAAACCAGAAGGCGAGCCTCTGCAGGAGCCTCTGAATAGCTCTCATCTCAAAAAGTTTTATGCCTTAACATTGCAAGGTATAGAACCAGAAAATTACAAAAACAATCAGAAAAAGTCCTGAAAAAATGGTTACCTCGATGAAAACCTAGCAAACAGGCATCTTGGTGACAACAAAAAAAATCAAAAGATCAAAAAAATCCTAAAAAAAAAATAAAAATCAGAAAATGATTGAAAAATAGTAAAGAGAAAAAATCGTCCTCTAGTGAAAACCACTTCGGTGGCGCTTTGGGAAAATACCTTGGTGAAAACCTGGCAAACAGGCATCAAGTGTAAATAAAGTACCTTCCCCATCTATCAGGATCTGCACAACTCATCCACTCCATTACATTCCACTTATCCGCTCGCATCCATACCATAGCCTGCGTTGGTATCTGTACTATATTCCACCATTGGAACTACTTGGCATTTCAAAGGTCAGTTTGTCCTGCCTTTATCGAAGTAGTCTATCGCACCACACTGGGGGCACGTTCTCGCAACATCGGATCGGATTCATGTATATTCTTGTGATCTTTTTCAAAATTCATCAAAAATTCCAAAAACATTCAGAAAACTCATTCAAAAAACCAAAAACATTCAAAAAATCATCAAAAATCCAAAAACATGTCGAAATATCAGAAAATCTTCAAAAATTTCATCATTAAGTCTTGTCAGTTTTTTCTACCTTGTCGAACTACGTCGTCTCTGAGCTTGAACGTAGGCAAGGCTGATCTTTGATCATCCCCCAAGATAGTTAAGGTCAGTCCTTTAGGCATCCATCGCAATGGCATTTGTTTGCTTATCTTTTTTACGGTTGGGTCAATCCTTTAGGCGTCCGTTGCATTGGAAATCCGTTTGCCCATCTAGTTTGCATCTTAAGTCAGTCCTTTAGGCAATAAAAAGGCAATCCATTTGTCCATATTATCATCAAGTCAATCCACCACCAGTCGAACTACGTGATCTTTGCGTATATAACGTAGGCAAGGCTAATCTATGGATGAGCTCCCGAGACCCCTAGGATAGGTCTTTAAGTTAGTCTGTTCGTCTTAAATCTTGAAAATACCAAAAACATTGAAAAATCTTGAAAATACCAAAAACATTCATAAATTTTGAAAATACCAAAAACATTTGTAAAACATCCCAAAATTCCAAAAACAACCTCAAAACATTTGAAAAAACCAAAACGGTGCATCCATTTCATCTCGCTTTCACTCGTGATTGTCATCACTCATAATAAATCATCGTCGCTTTCACTCTTTGGTGAGTTAGTCAGAACAAGTTTAGCAGGTTCTAAAGTGAACACCTAATCGTCAAAGTCTTGAAGGTCTAAGTCAGTAAGTCAGCAAGTTAGTCAACTCGGAGTATCAATAGCTTATCATGCAATCAGTCTCACCAAAACCCTGATCACTACATGTCCTAGGATGAAGCTTTCCTGCGATGGAAATAAGCATCAGGTACCCCACAGTAGTTTAGTCTTGGCTAGCGATACGAAGAACATCAGCTTGTTTGTTTACTTTATTTTAGTCTTTTAGACTTATCTTATTTTGCACTCATTCCAAGGACCTCTCGATGATGCCTAAACAAAACAGGTTTAGAGAGAAAGGAATGAGACAACGATCATTATCTTTTTATCTGCTGTGCTTGTTGGATATTCACGCATACTTTGTTTTGTTTGTAGGAAGGATGTTTTAGGTATCTTGTTGACCACATAAGAAGGCTTGCCTTTTTATGTTTTGGCCCGAGATGTCTAGAATATCTGAACTGCATTCTGAATAAGGTTATGTTTGTCAAGTGTGAACAAGAGTACTCGTATCTGATTGTCGAGTCAAAGTCCATCACACTAGGCGCAACGCCATCTTGGTTCTTAATACCTTGATGCATCGCACCTACGTGTGTTATCAAACATAAAGAAAGGTACGCTCTCTCCCATCCCTGGATAAGCAACACATCATCATATCCAGTAATGTCTCGATGACTAATGGATTTATTGGACTTCTACATTCTTCTTGGATTTAAGGGTTTATCCCTCTCGTTCTTCTATCTTCTATCACGCTAACAATGCATCCATCTTGCATCCGTATTCTCATTTCGCATAATCATGTCATACCATCATATCAGGACAACATCATCCATCTCATCCATCTCACATGCATTCCATAATCATTTAAAGTTGTTTATGATAATATAAATTTTTTATTCTAAGCATCTTCCAAACATCTCATTTTCATCATCATTATCATATAGTCTAACCATCCATACATCCATTTTGAACCTCTTTGTCGCGAGATCCACCTCAAATTGTATCTTTTCGCTTGATCTCTCGAGGGGGCAATGTACTAACGTACTTATTTTCCACTGGGGCATCCGAAAAAACCAAAGAATTTTTAATTTCGATGTCGGACAACATCATTCTTTGAACCAATGCAACGAGTACATTGCTTCAAAGAGGGGCAAAATGTAGACATCCAAAAATAACATTATGCATTCCACTGTAACTAACATCATGCATTCATTTCTTCTACTAATCAATTAAAGCAATTTATTGATTTAATCCTAAGGTTCATCAAGCTTAATTAAATAAATCAAATTATTTAATTAAGTTCCTAAGGTTCTTCTTATTTGATTTAATAAATCAAACTGATTTAAAATCAAATATCAAATCCCTAAAATCCCCTAAGTTAATTAATCTAAATTAATTAACTTCTAATCATGATTAGCATTCTCTAGCTTTTGACTCAACTAGAGTCAAATCTAAACTCCTAACTAACCCACCCACTTGCATCAATAAATCAATTTATTGATTTATTAAAAAGAGTTATTTTCCCTCAATAACTCTCATCTTTGACTTTTTTGAACAAAGATTATTCCCCCCAAAACCCTCAACAACATGCATTTATTGACATTTTTCAAATTTGAATGGGCACATTGGCCAAAACTTGCACAAGCTTTGACCAATCCCATCATGCCAAGTGTCTCTATTCTATTGGAGGGGATTTAGTCCCACATTGGCTAAACTTGGCCTCTCTTCTCTCAACTTCTTCTATAAAAGCAATGCATCTTCTCTCATTTTACAACACAATTTGAAGGCATCTAAACTATAGGCAACTTGAGCTCATAGCAACTCATTGTCTATCTCATTTGGCTTAGAAAGGGATTGGGAAAGGGCTCTCTCACATCTTCATGGAGGGCACCAATCCATCATAGAATAGAATAGGTTGTATTTCCTTTTCTCCATGCATGTGTGATCTAGTTTTAGCATTTTATTTGGAGAAATGAACCATGTTATTCTATGAGGATGGCTGAATCTACACAATCAATGTGCAAGATTTCACCATCCTACATAAACTTGATTTGAAATACTTTCAACTTTGTAGTCAACCCATGACAAGTCTAATTGGTTATATGTAATGGATCAAATGAATTGATAAAAGGTGTAGTAATTTGGAAATTAGATACATTATTATTATCTCTTAACTGGGCTTGTAAAGACATTAGGTTCCTTTTGTTCAACTCTTCAATTTTCCTTTTAAACACAATTTTGCATTCTCGACATATCTTAGGCTTGTGCACTCTTGGGTTCATGCACTTTACCTTATCAAATGTTTGAGGATTATTAGACTTCTAAAGCTTCTTGACAAGCTCTTTTAAGGTATCTATTGGTATGGCTATTTCAGCTTGGTGATCCATAGATATACGCAAATCTGTGTTTAACTAATTGTGCATAATCATAACCATGACCAAATGAAGGATCACAATGGAAACTGTTAATATGATGGTGACCTGCACCTGAAACATATGCTACTGCAAATGAAAGGAAAACCCTAGGATGTAGAAATTAATTCCAATGGTCCATATTAGAAAATTTATGAATACTTATATATAATATACGGGTATGTGCAAAATCATCATTGAAAAAATAGACCCTTAAGTGGCAATGAAATGTAGAAAATCAAAGTTAGGCAACTTGATGTAAAAATTTGAATAAGTTATGTATATTATTTAAAAAATGTGTAAGAATAGAATTTGTAGCAAACTGAATGTAGTTTCTAAACTACTATGTTTATTTAAAAATAAAAATCTATACATGATGAAAATTTAAAATTTCAATGTAGTAGTACTTATATTTTAGGGAAAAAATAAGAAGTAGGTGTCTCTCTGATCACCCTAACAACAATAAATTGATAATATTTTAGATATAAGTAAGAGCACTCATGTCCTGATGTGATGCATATTTTTTTCTAATTTTTTTCCAAGTAAATAATTAATTGTGATTTTTGTATTACAACTTTTAGAAAATATAAAAGCTTATATTTTGGCCACCTTAATTTGGTCAAAACTTCATGATTTTTTTTAATCCTATAGTATGTGAAGCATAGGATGTGACACATGTTTTAGATTCAAAAAATGTGATATTATTTGAAAGCTATAAATATTTTTCAATCAACCTATCAATCAGGACTTTAGTCATAATTCAAATACAAAATGAATAATAATAATTTATTAAATTCAAAGTAAAGAATAATTCATATTAGTGGAAAGTTGAGAATATCCTTTAAAATCTCTTTTCCTTTCATCAATTTTTGGTAAAAAATAGTTGTCAGCCATATGGGCTATCATATCACTTACATATCACTACTTTTTGGCCCATCATGATCCTATACATACTCGTACTTTAAATGGAACAACATTTGCATTCAATATGATAGATCCAACAAATGAAAGTATGCAAAGAACCATGTACCTTCACATATTCAGCTGCTACAACTTCAAGTAGAGCATTTTTAGGTCACAATAACAAACAATACGCCTTCACATGCATAAATTGTAAAGAAGAGTTGCAAACTCTTCAACAAGAGGAAAACCTTTCAAGCAAGGATGTCTTCATCAGTGAAAATAAATTTTATGTTTTCTTCCAATAGAGCCACTTCAATCTATTGAATTTGGGTTGCTACACATCAACTTGCAACTCTAGAACTTCTTCAACATCTGAACCAATCATTCATTCTTTTGACTCTTTCCAAATGGATTTCAACAAATTTTCACTAGAGATTCTAGGATAGAATTAACTAAATAATTCACTTCTCCCTAGTAGAATCACCAATCTGTTGGTGTTTTTTCCAGCTCAACCCTGAAATTATCTAAAAGGTAGCAAACTTCTATGCTCAAGAATCATCAAAGTTAGTGGCCAACAAACGAATAAATATTCTAAGGCCTTTACTCCTACTCTTTAGGCTCTATGAGACCAGGGAAGGTATTCCTTATTGTTTCCATGTGATATTTAGTTCCTTAAGACCACTTCTATACATAGATCTATTTCTTATTAATTGCAAATAAACTAAATTTACTAAAGATTTGGTTGATCTTCGAGTAAATGATTGTCTATTTGCTAGGAATAAGAGGATATTTCAAATTTTCATTCCTTAATTGAAATAATTTTATTAATTGTTGTTCTCATTTCCAATCCATGTTTAGGCATACAACCAATCCACTCAATCATAAGAAAAGTAGGCCAATGCTTCATCAATTAGGCACATAGAGTCAAATATGCAATAACCAGTAGTACACAAACTATTTTGTTCAAAAATTAGTGAACTATTTGGGTAATTATTTGTAGTACAAAATCTCGTAGTACTTGAGGCATAAATTCTTACCGAATCCATTGCAACTTCTTACAAAATTATGACTCTCCTCAAGCATTTAATTAACTCTTTGAGCTAAAGCAAAGAAACAAAGCCATACATTCAACTATACCATTGATGATAAGTGAAAAGATCCTTGATATTTCCATTTATAATCTATAAAAAATGTACATAGGAGAGTATATGCTTCAGAAGTAATATTTGTTTCAATATCAATAATTCATGCAAAACTAATTAAAACTATTACATATAAGACTTCTACTAGAGATAATTTACTATTCTATTTCTTGATCTTTCTACTGTATCTTCTTTCTGGACTTAGCCTACACCTGGACCATGTTCTAACTAAAAAATTGAACTCTCTACAATGGGAGAAGAAGAGAAGAAGAAGAAGAAGGTTGACCACTAAAATTAATCTGATGATGACACTTGGCATCTTCCTTCTTACATCTGGAATATGGAATCTTCATTTGTTTTCCCTCATTATTTGCAACAAAAAACTCTCCTATATTTTTGCTTCATCTTTATCTGTAACAAAAAATTCCACCTCTTCGTGAAAACCTCTACCTCCATTTTACCCTACAGTTTGAGAAAATAATGGTTTTGTTTTCCTATGAATTTTTTTTCATTTATTCCTTTTTACTTTCACATTTAAAATACTTTTTCACCTCTTCACCTGATCCTTTACAAAATCACTCTACAAACTTCTCTAATGAAACTCTATGGTGCATGGTTTTTCAGTTGCCATATTCTCCTCACCAATGTGCAGTTGCATGTAGTTGGTGGAAGTAGAAAAAGGTACACTAGGAAATTATGATCAAACCCATGATGATGATGATGATGATGATGGCGATGACGACCACGATGATGATGATGATGATGATGATGATGATGATGATGATGATGAAGTCAATGTGATCATAAGAAGGTATAATTTTACTAATAATGAATTCTCCTCTGATGAGGATTCTGATAAAATTTGTGTTGATGGTCAAAGGTAAAGAGAAAATGTGTATCATTAGTAAGTTATCTCTGATGGGGATAGTGATGGTGACCATGAAGTGTGTGCGTTGTAAGAAAATGAAGATGATGTATCTTTAGGGAGACCTTCAAATGTGGGAATTCCAAAATTGGTAGTAGTCCTAGTTGCACAGGCAAGAAGTTCCTATCATCTAAGAAATAAAATGGTGGGTGTAGATCAAGGTAAGGCTAAAAGACTCTTCATCAAAGAGAAAAAGGAAAAAGGAAAAGAACCAAAAGTTGATAGTAAAGTGGATGGGGCTAAATCCAAGATGGGAAAGGTTGATAAAATTTGGTCAAAGAAGGTTAATGAGAAATTCAATTCTCTTGCTATGAAGATGAAAACACAAAAGAGAAATTTTGAGTTTGAGAAGAAGGATGTGAAGCCTAAATTTGAAACAAAAGGTGAGCAACAAAAGGAGAGCAACACTAAACAAGGTATTATACTAGCTAATGTACATAAATGCACTCATATTAACATGTTTCAATTACTATCTCATATAAATATTTTGGCTTCTTGGCTTGAAATGATGAGAATTGACGAGCATAAACAAAAGTTATCAATGGTGGTACTATAGCCTCTAATGAATTGGTGGTGTCTACTCAACAAAAAGAGAGTAAGAAAAGAAATAAAATGAGGTTGAGGGAAATATCACTTGTATCCCTCACATTTATCTAGGAAATTCAATTACTTCATGTCCCCATAATATAGATCCATTTTTTGTAACTCTGATTATTTATGAAAAATTCTTGAAGAATTGTATGATTGATTAAGGATCATCTAATAATATCATGCTAGCTAACATCATGTAGGAAATGGGATTTAAAATTGATAATTCCCATGGAAATTTTTTTTCTATGGACTCTAGAGAAGTCCTTGTAATTCGTGTAAGCAATAAACTCCCATATAGACTAGTTGCACTTCCAGAAAAGGAATTTACAATGAGTGTGGTAACTTGGTAGACATTCCCCCAAATTATGCAATTTCATTATCAAGAAAATGGATTTCCTCTATAAGGGGTAGTATGTAGTGTGATATGTCTTTTGCCACCTTCCTAATTCATGGAAAATATGTCAAACTAGTTAGAGAACCAAAGGTCCCATACATGATTGAACATGCTCCCAAAGATGATACAGTTCATTTTGTAGATAATAAAATTAGTTATTTCAAGGTAGAAGAGTTTCTAGAAGAGAGTGATAGGTGACTTGCACCTATTGAAAAGGAAATGATTAAGTTGTTTGATAATGATGACCTTTGGAACATGTATTTTGATGGTGCAATCTCCAAGGAAGTGTCTAGTGTAGGAATATTATTGGTTTCACCTAGTGTTAATACATTAAGTTTTTCTTTCACTTTTTCCTTTTCTTGCATAAAAAATGTGGTACAATATGAGGCCTTGCTACTCGGGTTAAGGTAGTATAAAAACTTGCAATAAAAAAGCTAAAAGTAGTTGATGATTTATAACTAGTAATATCCCAAGTTAGATCCAAATATGCATCAAATAATAAGAGATTGAAGCAATACCAAAATGTTATTTGGGATTTCATTGATAATTTTGAGGCATTTGGAATTGATTAGATAGATATAGGCCAAAATAGAGTGACACATTTGTTGGAAAACATTGCACTTAGCCTTGATGACATAAAATTTTATGGTATCTCCAAGGTTGAGGTAAAAACAAGGCCTTCAATCCCTAAAAATATACAAAATTGGCACTTAGTCTTCAATGATGATGAAGATATCTTAAGATTTTTGAAATGTGTAGATGAGTATGAGAGTCATGAGATTGATTTTAGAGCTTTTGTTGAGACTATGGATTGAAAGGAACAAAATTTTGGTAATGAAGTTAATCAACTAAAGACTAATAAGATTCCTAAAGGACTTGTAGACTTGGAAAGGGTCTTTGACAACCAAGACAAAAGAAAAAACAAGACAACTGCAACCCATCTAGAGGATTTGGAAGAAGAAAACTTAGGAATTGAAAATGCTCCTAGGAAAGTTATGTGGGCAAAAGGATGAAGCCAAAGATCAAGTAAATGTTGATTGCTTTGCTAAAAAAATATAGAGATGTCTTTTCTTAATCTTATGATGACCTAAAAGCATACAGGGAGGAATTGTTTCAACAAGAAATTTCCCTAAAGGCTGATGTAAAGCCTTTTAGACAAAAGAAAATACCTATCAATCCCACCTTAGTACCAAAATGTAAGAGGAGCTAGTGAAGCTAACGAATGCTAGTATAATCAACCCATTTAGGCACTCATCTTGGGTGTCTAATCTTTTTCCAGTTAGGAAAAAGAATGGGGACATAAGATAATACATTGATTTCAAGAATCTCAACATGTCCTCATTGAAGGATAATTATCCACAGCCTAACATGGAAGCCATGTTGCAGAAGGTGACTGGCTATAACCTATTCTCCATGATGGATGTTTTTGCTAGCTACAACCAAGTTAAGTTGAAGGAGTTTGAGTTGTATAAGGCTACATTTACCACTCCATGGGGCACCTTTGTCTATGTCAAAATTCCATTAAGCTTGACTAAAGTTGGTGCAACTTTTTAGAGGGCTATGGATGTAGCCTTTTCTCATTTTCTTGATTTGTTTTTGGCAATCTACCTAGATGAATTAATTGCTTAATCCAAGAAAGAGGAATATAATTGAATGCACTTGGAGAAGATTTTCATTAGGACTCTCGAGTATAGAATCTCACTCAAACCAAATAAATGTGCATTTGGGGTTACTAAAGGAAATTTATTGTGACACATTTTGTCAAAGGAAGGAGTGGAGATTGACCTTGAGAGGGTAGCTTCCATTGATAAGATTTCACAACCAAAGAATGTGAAAGGAATCCAATCATTCTTTCATTAGATTAACTTCCTAAGAATACCTTTTACTAATTTTTTAGAGATCACATGCGCTATATCCAAGATGTTGAATATGGGTAAGAGAGAGGAGTGGACTGAAGAGACAAGTAATGATTTTAAATTAGTTAAACAGGAAATTAAGGAGGTCGTAGGTCTAAGGAATCTTTATTTTTCCAAGCCACTATAAATCTTCTCATTTGCATCATTTTACACTATTGTTGTACTTCCACTACAAAAGAATCAAGAGGGTTTTGAACAACGCATCAATTTTTTAGTAAGTCTCTTCAAGTTGCAAAATTGAAATGTGACTTGATTTAGAAACAAGAATATGCACTGGTTAAAGCTATAAATAATATCATAATAGAGCTATTTGGATCTATAGTTGTGGCATATGTTCCTAATATAGTTTTTATGGACATCTTCACCCAGCAAGAAATTATGACAAAAGATGTAGATAGATAAGCCAAATACAATAATTTAATATTGACATCTAGATCACCAAATTAGTGAGAGGTCAAGGGTTAGCCAAGCTAATGGATGAAGTAAATCTAGATTCCAATCAAATAAAACTAGAGGATGAACTTGAAAGATCACATAATTTTGATATGCAACACGATGATTGGTATAATAATATTTTCTATTAATTGTAGAAAATGAAATTCACTAAAGGATTAATTGACAATGAAAAGAGGTCTCTCAAGTTACAAACCATCAAGTATGTGATTATCAATGATGAAATATGATGGATAAATCTAGAAGGTATTATGTTGAAATGTGTTGATAATTCCAAGGCTTCTAAGTTGTTGATTGAGATGCATAGTGGAGTGTGAGGTGGACATTATATAGCTAAAACCATTTCTCAAAAGGTCTTAAGAGCTAGATTGTAGTGGCCTATAGTTTTCAAGGATGCTCAGAAAATGGTAAGAACATGTGATGCATGTCAAAGGTTTTTTTGGAAGCTAAAAGTCTTAGGTAATCTGCCACTTACAGCAGTTGCAGTCTAAGAACATTTAACTAGTGGGGCATTGATTTTATTTCCTAGAGAGATATCTGACAAGTCTAGTGGTGATCATTCTTGGATCCTTGTGGCTACTAATTACTTTAGGAAATGGGTTGAATCCACTCCAATAAAATGGGAAACAAGTATAGTAGTCATTGATTTCTTGATGGATAACATACAAACCAAGTTTAGAGTGCCTGAGAAAATTGCCTCAAATTATGCAATGTGATTTAGGTCTAAGGAATTCATAGATTTCTTCTCTAAGCATGCAATTTAGGCACGTTATTCTTCATCATATCAACCACAGGGAAATTCTCAACAAGATTCAAGAAATAAAATCTTGATGAAGATCATAAAAAGGATTATTGAGAAAAATAAAAGAGCTTGGGACTCCAGTTTGAAGTTGGCTTCATGGGTAGATAGGGTAAAATCAAGAAGGCCACAAGTTATGCTCCATTTGATTTGGTATATGGTATTGGAGCTATTTTTCCTTAGAATAACCTCATGAATATGTACAATTTTATCAAGGAATACAACAAAGGCATGTGTGATGAGATGCAACATAGAATTGGCACATTGATGGAAGTGGATGAGATGAGAAGAGATGCTCAAAAGGAGAATATCAAGTTGTGATTACAGCTCAAGAACTTGTATGAAAAGAAAATATCTCCAAGGAAGTTCCAATTACAAGACATGGTGTTGACGTGGAATGCAAGATCTTAGGATATGGGAAAACATGGAAAGCTTGATGCATTATGGCTAGGCCCTTATCTTATTAGAAAAACTCATGGTGTGGACTCTTAGTTTTTGCAAGATATAATTGGTGAACTTCTTGAACTGCTAGTACATGGATAATTCTTGAAGCCATATTTCTCTTTAAATATGTTCTCCTTCATGTGCATTCTAATTTTTTTTTTTTACATAGGTTTGGTTTGCTTTGGTCAAGTCTGGTCTGGTTTGACTACCTTGTCTAGGTAGCTTCTTGGTTTTGGTTCTCTATATTGGTTTGCTTCCACCTTGAGATTTTATGATCTCACTTTGTTATAAAGGAACAAACATCCCCAATAGGATCCATTTGTGGAACCCCTAATATTTTTTTTGTTCCACTAATATTTGTTGCAAATCTAGTTCTTTCCTAGCTTGGAATGAGTCTTAGGGTTTAGGGTTTTAGTGTCTCTTGTTATACAATTTATGTATGTCTTAAACATTCTAAAAAACCCTAAGTTTCAATCCTTTGTTCCATGTTATAATTTATTGTTGAATCACTATCACCCATTTTAGGTCTTTTAAGTCATATCTTATGCCATTGAACCCACTTACGTACAAGCCACTTGATCCTAGTATCCTAGGTTTTTACCTATTAATTTATTATAAATATTGCTTCATATTATGCAAGTAACATGCCTTTTATTATTTGCTAAGGTCCCTTTCTCTAGGTTTAATATTTTAGCATTGGTTTAATGTTTGGGTCTTCAATTTATGTCCTCCATCGCTCGTTAGCCTAGTTGGGCCCCTTTCTAAGTTACTAACTTTGTGCACATCCATATTGAGGAATTTAATGTAGGCAATTTGATCATTAGATTTGATCCTAATCATTCTCGGCACCCCCGTTATGTTTTAATATCTATTAAAATATTCAAATGGGTTGGCAAGTGGGTGATGTTTCTTAGTAGTCATTAGGGCCATAATCTTTCAAAGGAAACAAACACGAATCTTTAAATGATCGATGGTTGAGATGAAGGGGTCTGATTTGATCTTAACCATTTCTTGCTAGCCCGTGGGGGACCCACCTTCATCTCTCGTCCCTCAATGTGGAAGTAGGGAGGTGCCACTTGGAATGATATGAAACAACAATAGAACTATAATAAAGTGGAAAATATTATGGAATTTTTTTAGCACAAGGTTGGGCAGTATTGATGCATGTGCTACTAAAAATTTATTTTAAGGAAGTGATTTGAAAGTGGACAAGATGTTTTAAAATGGTTTGTTCATTATGTCTAGAGGTTATGCACTAAGGTCAAAGGCTTGAATATGTAAGGATCACGTAGGTTGAAGGTGCCAGATTTAATCTAGGTGATTCCACACATCCCCATTACTCAAAGATGTAGATGGATTAAACCCAATAGGGAGGCGGGGAGGTTTTCATATAGCCATTTTTATGGCTTATGGAGATGGTGCAGCCCACGAGGTGAATTTTAGTAAAATATTCATGGAATATTTTGGTTGGTCAATGGAAATGGTAGTCTATACTTATTCTTTTCAAACTTTTTTCACTCAAGTTTGTCGTTTCATCAAGCCATCTCACTATAGAATCCACAACTAAAATTCAAAGTTGAGATTAAGGTCAAGTGAGCCATTTTGGTTCACATGAGTGAGCAATAATGGTGGTTGTGACAAATAAATACTAGATTAATGAGCTTTAAAGCCATAAAAACCTATTTTTAAGAATAATTACAAATTATTAAGTCATTTACCATGCCTAAGGAGTTGTCGCTGCAAAGTTCAAGTTTCTCCAGCAACTATAGTTAGGGTTTTCAAAATGACTGTAAATGCATAAGTGAAATCAAGACCTTGATCTTCAATTTCTTAAAATTTGTTTTCTCTATCATTCTATAAATAGGGTTTTTGGTATGCCTACATTTCTTTTAAGTTTTCATGTTTAGTTCAAAGAATTTTCTTGTTTAATCTTTCTATTGCCTTTTGTCAAACCCATACCCTAGTTGTAAGCCTATAGTTTGTTGACAAGTAAACCCTAGTTTATAGAAACCCTATAAATATTAATCTGAAAGTCAAAGCATCAACCTTCTAGGTCTAAACCTATAGTTAGACCTTTGGTCAAAGATTTAACTAACCACTTAAAATGCTCAACATCCAAGAAACCTAAGGGTCGGTTGTTTTTTTGAGGCACATAAATTGTAGATGGGCTTATAGATAAACAATCCACTATTAAAGATACCACATTATCATATGTTGTATGGACATAGTTTAGCTATTGGTTTGGTAACTGAAATTGTGCCATCCCTATTGACAACCCCTAGAGGTTAGATTTGGTAAAATTGATAGTACTAAATGTGTATATGAATGTTGACCTACTAAAAGAAATAGCATAAAACTATGACCCAATTTCTTGAACTGTAAGAACCTTTTATAGAATAGAAATGGTTAATGTTATGAGGGTTTAAATTCTTGAGGTCTTCAAATTAATTGAGTGGATTGAAGACGTGATGAATATTGATTAAAAGGAACTCAATGGAATATGAGAGGGTAAGGAATACATTTAAGATACTAGTTCTACAAAACTTCCTAGAATCTGTTAAGGGTAAGGGGAAGAGAAGTTTGGGTCCATTACATAAAGAGATATTCCCAATCAATTCTTTTGTCATATATTACCAGAGGACATTCTATTCTTCATTCCAAATCTTAGGTTTTGACCTAGCTATAAGCATTCAAATGGCCAAAATGTATATGGTTTCCAACATCAAACACCCCACATGGAATACGCTCTATGATTTTGGATATTATTTGGCTATTATGTATATGAGGGCCTAATTGCACTAAAAAAGGGTGAATATTGGGTGAGATTCTATTGGTATTCTTTATTCATGCATATGTTTCTGTTCAAGGGAGCTACTTATTTGGGAAAAGATATGACATTGGAAAAAAAGGAAGGTGATATGCATCTACCTATCCAATGCTAGACCATACTCCTTCATAGGAATGACAAAAAATCCAATTTTGTTTTATTTTAAAATATATTTGCTTCGAAATTGAGTTCAAGGTTTTGATATTGAACATGCCAAGGACTCCTACAACTTTGCACAATTTTTTTAGGCCTAAAGATAAGAGTCTTGATTTGAAAATTGATCACAATTGGGGAGACATTATCCCTTATCCAAGCTACACAATTCTTAGGGTATATGGCACAAGTATTTCACCTCACATGATTCCAATAGATGTACCATTGAGAATTTTTTTCCTAGAAGTAATATGGCAATTAGGAGATGTGGAGGACAACCATTTGAAGGATTAGACTAAGGGAACCTTTTTCCCTACATATACTATATTCTCTGACTTTTTCATAAGGAATGGAGGATGGAGTAAAATTTTTGATGTCATCAAGCCTTATCAGATGAAGAGAGTCAAAGTAAGAAACCATGATCGTGAGGGACTTATGACATGGTTGAAGGAAAGGATCAAAAGCTCAAAATTCATTAATAATTTATATTTTTAATAGGATGTAATAAGGAATATTTTTGACTTCCAAAGGAAAGATGATAGAAAGATGAAGTGGATTGATTTCAAAACATTGGAGAGGGATAAGAGAGAAAAAGTTCCATAGGTATGTGCAGGATCATGATGGGCTAACAAGTGGCGATATGTAAGTGAGATGATGGACCATGTGGTTGATGACTTTTTTTTACACAAAATTGATGACACGAAAAGGGTTTTTAAAGGAGATTATCAACTTTCCACCAATACAAATTATGTGCTACTTTGAATTTAATAAATAATTAGTATTCATTTTCCATTTGAATTATGACTAAAGCTCTAATTGATAGGATGATTGAAAAACATCTATAACTTTCAAATGGTATCACATTTTTTGAATCTAAAACATGTGTCACATTCTATGCTTTGCATACTATGGGATTAAAAAAAAATTAATTTAATGAAGTTTTGACCAACTTAAGGTGGTTAGACATATGAATTTTTATATTTTTAAAAATTTATAACAAAAAATTCATAATTAGTTATTTTCTTGGAAAAAAATACAAAAAAATATGAATCACATTGGGACATGAGTCCTCTTCTTATACCTAAAATCGTATTTAAAATATTATCATTTTATTGTGGTTAGGGTGGTCAGATAGACACCTACTTCTTATTTTTTCCCTGAAATTTAAGTACTATTACATTTAAATTTTAAATTTTCACCATATATATATATTTTTTAAATAAACCTCATAGTTTAGAAACTAGATTCAATTTTCTACAAATTCTATTCTTACATATTTTTGAAATAATATAGATAACTTATTCAAATTTTTTATGTCAAGTTTCTAAACTCTGATTTTTTGAATTTTCATCACCAGTTAAGGGCTTGTTTTTTCCATGATGATCCTTCACATACCCCCACAATTTATAGCTCTTGAAAACATTAGAAATGAAATTAAGAGAATTGAAATTTTTCTTAGAATTTTGAGCAAGTAGTTGGGAAATTGAAAGGTGAAAGGTTAATTCAGGATAAAGGAAAAGTTGTTGTAGTATAGTAAAAAGGTGAGGGGAAAAACCCTTGTGATGGAAGAAAGAAAAAAATACCATCCCCAGAAGAAGGTAATTATATTCAAAAGGAATAAGGATAGGGTGAAGGAAAAGAAAATAGTGACTACCTCTTCTCAACAAGAGGAGCCAAGATTCCCTTTACCAGTGCATGAGATGCCACTCTTGTCTATGCCAAGGTCAATATTTCATGTGATAATTGAAATTTATTCACCACTAAGATCATCATCACCACTAAGGTAGCCACCCCCAAAAAGACAAAATGTTGAATCAAGTGGCCTAGTGGATTATGTTGAAGACTCTAAAGATGAAATATTGGTCATAGAGGAAGAGATGCAATAGGGTATGCCTTATTCCCATTGATATATGGTACCATTATAGATTATCCTTATATTCAATAAGGTGGACCTCATAGGCATGAACAACATTGATGATGTGAGAGAAAAGGCCTGTAAACAGTTCATGGATGATGATTCTTTTTGTAAAGATCCCTACATTCATGGATTTTTCTTGGAGAGAAAATAAAGATGAAAATGTAAATAATATCACCATGAAGAGGATCCTAACCCCAGAGCTACTTGATAAGGTATTACATTCTTAGGTAATAAGATAAATTAAAAAAAGATTCCAAGGTATAATGACACAAGAGGTTAGAGTGTTTGTAAGGAAAAGTGGTCTACTTTTGTTTCCAGAATGGGACTTGGCCTTTGTTATTTATTTTGAAATGGTGAAGAGGTATCATAGTCCCTTGCACAATTCTAAGGAGGAAGCAAAAATTGCATTGCAAGGATTTATCTTCAGTGAACAATGAGATACTTTTTTAATTTGGGTTCTTGACCCAAACACAAAGAAGATGGAAGTTGTAGAACCTTCTATAGACTATAGAGGGAACCTAATTATAAAGAGGGTATCTGATACCCATACCATTGAAGGCACCACCATGTCAATAAACATTGCTCAATTCATAAAAGCAACAGTAGAATCAGTGATAGCAGAGAAGGAATAATTTAGAAATAAGTACAATGATTTGTTGGTCGAATATAGGAAAGGACAACACAATATTATGGAGTTCCAAAAAAAGATGGCACTAATAAAAGAGGAAATGCAAAATATGCAATTGAGTGTGCACACACAGATAGATTTTATTTATTGTCCCTCACCACAAGCACACACACCTTTTTCCCCTACTCCTCCCATAAGTAATTCAATAGAAATTGTTTCATATAACATGGGAAATGTGCCCATAGAAATTGAGGATCCAAACACATCAGGTGTGTAACAAATAGAAAAAATTAGAAAGGAAGATAATTTACTTTAGAAGATGAAAACATATGAAGAAAGTTGGAATCAACATGATAGAATGATCCTTTTCAGCAATTTAAAGATTGTAACATCAATATTTGAGCATCTAAACAAGGGAATTTATAATATATTGATTGGCATTCATGCTAATTATTCTTCCATGTTTGATGCTATGAATAAATTTGATAGAGACAAGGAAGTGGTATTCCTAGTTATGGAAAAGTAGATTCCTAGACTTTCAGATTTAAGGCTAATGGTTGTGGGGTGCAAGCATAATGTAAACATGCAAAATAACATCCAACCTACCCTCATATTGGTGAGTGTAATCCAATAAATCTAAGGAAATATTAAGCCTTTAGATTCAAAGATAAGGGATTTGGTTAAGGGGTTTGATGAAATGATTCTTTCTCTCCTTCTGAACATCTTGAAAGAAAATGGTGAAATAAAATATTTGCAAGATTGGAAAGGGCAATCAAATGATATAATTGCAAAATAGACAACCCTAACTTGTGAAGGGACTAATATGAGAATGTTAAAGAGAAACATGGACATGCTTAACTAAGTAGGAATTATGTTGGAGGAATTTGATAAGGAATCCAACTAGGAGGTAACCAAGTATGATCCATATAAAGAAAAGGTTGATACTGTTATTGCATTTAATTGGCCATCAAAAGAGGAATTTCAATCATGAAAAGACAATTATTTAGATAATATGGAATATTAAGGTATTGTTGTAAAGGGTGGTTAATGCAATTTTTGTCTCAAGTATGAAACAATGAAGAATAATGGATGGGAGAAGATAATATATGGCCTAGAACCAATACACATTAGGCCTTTGATAAAGTAATGCTAAAATATTATATTCTCTCCAATTTGAAATTGATGACAGGGATGCAAACATAGAGGTAATTTGTCATTTTCTCCTACTTCCCATTATGCTTTTCTTCCTTCAAGCTTTGTGTACATGGACTTAGTTTTGAAAGCACATGGATATATTTTCACAACAAATAAAAGGTTCCTTTTGGAAGGCAAGAGAAGATCTTCATTGAAAAATGTAAATGATTTTTTTCCAATGTGATATTTCCCTCCACTTGAATTGCAAATATAACTACAATGGGGAATATTTGTTGTATTGATCAAATAGGAATTGAAAAAGAATACATTCTATACCAAATCTTTTTTGCTTCTTAATTTCTGTAAGAAGGAATTAATAGCTAAATGTATAGGCTGTTGATAGATCACAAAAATAAATTTGCAATGAAAATACAAAGAGAAGTTTAGAGTTTTGTCTTAGGTTTTGAGTCTTGTTGATAAGCATATGTAATTTTTGGTAATAGTACTAGAAATTGAATAGAAAATGGTGAAAATTCAAATCTATTTCTCCCCTAGTGTAGTCATTTCATGAACTATTAATAAAATTATCAAGTGTTGTTTTCTTGGTATTCGTTGATTTCTAATGGATGTGTAGTTATGTCCTTGTTTTTTATTCAAAGAATTAATTAAATTTCTTCGATGAAGCTATAGGTTCATGTAATGCGAGTATCAAGATCATTACAAGAATTTGTAGTTTCGAGTTACAATTATGCAATCTTGAAAAATATTTAGATTGCTATGTATTACTATGTTGTTAAATTATTTCTATGTTGAGGTTGACTTTGTTTCCTAGGTTAAGGCACTAATCTGAGTTTTGTATTCATGATACATCTTCTTTGTCATTCAATAGGAAATCAAATTTATAAAAAAAATTCAAATAAACTATAATTGTTATTATTTTATGTTTAGTTCTTCCATTCTCAAGCTCTAAATGTTGAGTGTTGCAAAGGAGTAGCAATCTTCGTGAAATATTCCATTTATTGAGAAATTATATGAGAATTCATTTGTTATTTGCAATCTATCTAGTCATGATGTTTTCTAAGTCTTTATGTACATTTTCAGATCACCCTCCTAGGTCTTGTAGAGCCAAACATTTAGGAGGAAATCATTGTTTGTTTCACTCATTCATTGGAAAATCCCTTCAGGTTGTTAAGGATTGGAGTTGGAAATTCCATAGTCTTCTTTAAATATCTACTTGGTTCTTAAAAAACAACCAACATGTCCAAATCTATTAACTGTGGGTACCAGGGGAGGGCTATCATCATTATCGCAAAGTTTATGTAAGTAATTGAAATGTTCAATATAGCTATGGTATCATTCTCCCTTTTGGTATCTAGGTAATCGTCGCTAGGAGCAAGGGAATCCTATTCAATAGAATCCCACTCATACTTGTTAGAGTCTATTACATAAGTATACCTTTGAGGTATAGGTTTGGTAGGTTGGGTAGGGACTATACTCATGCTAAATATTTTAAATAGGTCTTTGATTGGTAAATCAAAGTTTATACGATGGTATATATCCAATTGGTTAATGTCAATAGAAGGAGTTAATTTATTAAAAGAGGTATGTCCAGTGTTTGGAGTAACCACGTCGATAGAACTATAGCCTTGTCACATATGCTTCTTTCTATTTTCCAGTATAATAGCTTCCCATTTTCCTTGTTTTTGTCACGCAAGGCTACCTTCTCCAGTGTATTCCATTTTTTTAGCTAGCTGATAGCCTTTACTACTAGGATCAATTAGAAGGGGTTGTAGATTTTTTGGTTCTTCTTGGTCTCCTTTGTAAATCATCGACAAGAGGTCCTCTATGAATATTTTCTCATCATTCATACATCCCCACTTGTTAAAGATCATTGGTTTGACTACCATTTTTATTGCTTGAACATTTTTTATCTCTTGAGGCCCTCCATAATTTTTTGTGTTGGGAAGCATTCCAATGCAAAAGGCTTGACTGAAATGATAGTTCCCAATACCCTTGTCAAGTACTTAATCTTGGGACCAAATTTTGGTTGCTCACTTGGTCAGGGTTTAGTTTAGGTTGATGGTAGTGTTGATGGATAAACATATGAGGAGTGAAATGATATATTATTACTTGGTATATGTTTGATTTTTTTGTGTTTATCCTCCAATTTTGCATAGCAGTGGAAGGGTTCATGATTGAAATATAATGTAACGTCCTTTCCTTTGTGATGAAATTTTAAACATTAGTGGAATTTCGAAGGAACAACTTATAGTTCATGAATCCATGGGTGTCCTAAAAGAAGGTTATATAGTAGCTCAAGGTCTAGTACTTGACATGTTTCCTTTTTTTTGAGTGCTATCTATATAGGTAGCCTAATTCTTCCTTCTAAATTTATTTCTAGGTCATCATATGCCCTTATAGTGATGTTTTCCCTTTGTCAATTACATCAATAAAATACCCTATTTGTTTAACAAATTTCAAGGCATAAATGTTCAAACCTACACTATTATCTATTAATATTGTTTTGACCATATGTTTCTGGACACCAACCTCTATATAGAGGGTGTAGTTGTGTAATGACTTATCTAGAAGGTCTTTTTCAAAGAAGACTAAATGATGAGTGGTCATTATTTTTGCAACCATAACTTGAAACTTATCAAGATTAAGGTCATTAAGGACCAATGCTTCAAAAGAATTATCTAGTATTTCCTTATGTGCAAGTGATAATTTTAATAGTTCTACGATGGAGATCAAAGCAAGGTTATTTTTCATTTTTCCCCCAATACTATATTCATTGGATGACTTAGCTATGGTTTTAGGTTGGGCTCCTTGTATTGTGGATTTCCCTCAGTGAGTAGTTACATTAAATTTGAGATCCCTGCTTCGTATTGTTAACACATTGACCCTAGTGTCATCTTCTTGAGATAAGGTACCTAGGATGGTGTCAGCATATGAATAGTTTATCTTTTGCTAGTCTTGGTCTTTCCTTTTGTCATTTTTCTTAGCATGGTTCAGAATTGGATTTATGTAGATTTGGAGGACTTTGTTTCTAGGATGGTGTTCTATATCCAATTCTCCCTCCTTAATTAAGTCTTGCACTATATGTTTGAGTCTCTTGTAGTTAATTTTTGTATGTCTCTTGATCTTTTGGAACTCACATAAGTATTTTTAATTGTACCATGGTGTTTTAAAACTTGGCTCTTTATAATTTATGCACTCATTGACTTTGATGAGGTTTTGTTGAGCTAGTTTTTGCATGAATTTCTAACGTGTTTCTCCTAATTGGGTAAATTTTCTCCTTGGTTGGTTATATTGACTTTGTTGTCCTCCCTTATTTGTCTATTGGTTATCTGATTCATTATTTTGGGGATAACTGAGATAATTATTTAATGTGTTTTTAGGAGTTCAACTCATTTATGTAATTTCGGGTTTGTTTTGTGGTCCATTGGGATTTTAAATGTTTCATATAGCTCTAGCATCAACTACTCCATCATTCATAATATTTTTGTTTTTGGACCAAATCTTGGGTATGTTATTTGATTTATAAGGGTTGTCTTTTGAGGTGTTTAGTTTAATAACTCCCCTTGCTATGAGAGCTCTTTCGATGTATAGTCCCTTTTCAATAGTGTCTTCAAATTTATTGGGGCACAAAATGGGGAGTTGGTAATTGATTTTTATTTGGACATTGGAAACAAAGATATCCACTAGTTCTTTGTTGGGAAATGACCACTTGCACATACTTTCTTTATGTCTCCATAATTGTAGGTAGGATGTAAGAGATTCTCCTTGAGTTTGTTTAATCTTGTAGAGGTTCATGATGGTAATATCCTATTCTATGTTGAATGAGAAGTGGTTCACAAAATTGTTAATCAATTCATCAAAAATCCTAATATTTGGTGGTAGATGGGAGAACCTATTGGATAACACAACTAAGAGGGGGGTTGAATCAATTGTTATAGATTATAACCTTCAATTTAATTACTACAACTAATACATAAAATTATTAAGTGATTAATCATCAAATTCCAATTCATAAACTTGAATCTAATGCACATACACAACAACACCATATTTACATGGAAAACCCAATGAGGGAAAAACCACAGTGACGATTAACTCACACTATAGAGAATATCAAAACCCACTACAAGAAGGCTCACTACCTACAATAAGGACTCATTGTTCAATAGGGATACAATACAAAAGTCTCACTACCTAAAATAAGGAATCATTGTCCAACAGGGCTACAACCTAGAGGGCTCAGTGCCACAAAGATATAAAAGATGGCTAACTTCTATAATATAAAGGTAATGACTCACTTACAAAGTATGAACTGATAGAATACACCTTAATTATATAGAGTTCATTTTTGGATGAAGATATTTATAGATAGTATTGTATTTCAGCAATCACTCAGTGACTATGATCTGATCATGCACTTTATTGTCTTTTGTACTACTTTTCTTACTTTTCTCTAATGTACACTATCTTTCTCTTTCTTACTATCACATTGTTTTCTTGTCTCATATATTTCATTTGTCGTTTCTTCCTGGAGAGTCTCTATGTTCTTCATCTTATTTTTCATAGAGAGTCTCATATATATATATATATATATATATCTATTTTTTCAATTATGTCTACCATATATTAGGTTAACACATTACTTATGTTAGCAAAAAAAAATCCTTAATATTGCACATGCTGAGTCGACCAAGATCTGCAAATATTTAAGTCATAGTATGTCTTCACAATAGACACCGAACCTAGAAACCAACACACCAAACCACCTACAGCGGTCATCTTTGATAGAAAAAAGCTTCCAGTAAACATCTCATATATTCAATACTATGTTGAGATTAATGACAACCTATTGGCATTTATGATGACCATTTGATGCGAGCTTCAACTTCCAATAGGGTATGTGTAGGATTATCATGGAAAAAGCAAATCCTTAATTGGTGATGAAAATTTAGAAAATCGGAGTTAGGAAACTTGACATAAATATTTGAATAAGTTATTTATATTATTTCAAAAATATGTAAGAATAGAATCTATAGAAAATTGAATTTAGTTTCTAAACTACTAGGTTTATTTAAAAAAAACAAAATTTATTTGGTGAAAATTTGAAATTTCAATGCAGTAGTACATAAATTTCAGGGAAAAAATAAGAAGTGCGTGTCTGTCTGACCACCCTAACCACAATAAAATGATAAAAAAAATTTATAACACTTTATACATAAGTAGACGACTCATGTCCCGATGTGATGCATATTGTTTTGTATTTTTTTTCCAAGTAAATATTTATTTATGAATTTTTTATTACAAATTTTTTAAGATATAAAAGCTCGTATGTTTGACCACCTTAACTTGATCAAAACTTCATGAAATTCACTTTTTTTAAATTTAATATTATAGTATGCAAAGCATAAAATGTGATACCATTTGAAAGTTGGGTAAGTGCAAGAAGTTGGGTCCACAAAGAGGGGATGTTTCAGCCAAAAAAAAAAATCTCGCAGAAAACATGTACGCGTTATTAAAAAACGCGTATGCGTTATGCATTGGGTACCCGAGCCTAAAAAAATGTGTATGCGTTATAAAACACGTACGCATTATAAAATGCATACACGTTTTTGAGTGCATACAAGTCATTTATTTAAAAAAAATTCTTTTTAGAAACGCGTACGCGTTTTTCTTTTTAGAAACGCGTACGCGTTTTTCTTTTCAAAACGCGTACGCATTTCTAAAAAGTATTTTTTTTTTTAAATAATCAAACAAATGAAGAGCGCATATGCATTTTGTAACGCGTACGCATTTTTAAAAACACATACGCGTTATTAAAAACTTGAATCTCCAACCCACTTGCAGCCTTGGTTTTAGGCTCGGGAAAGGCTTGGCAATCCGAGCCTTAGCCTTTGACTTGCAACTAAAAAACTAAGGCAGATTGAAGAAGAATGTCCATCTTTGATAGTATGGTTGATGGATTTTTTTTCTGAATCAATCTATAAAATTAAAACCCATTACAGAACACGATTTCTAGTTTCCAAATATATAAATTTTATTAATATTGGATTATATTTGATATTTTTAAATTAATCTCAAAGCAAACTAGTCCTTAAACATGAAATATCAGACTTTTTTGGTTTTTTAATAACTTTTTTTTGGTGAAGTTTCTTGTAAAAAAATTATATGACATCAATCTTTAGACAATTCTTTACAGAATGAAAAAAAAAAGTTTCAAAAAATGTTTAGTTTAGGTCAAATTATGTTGTCCGTACACGTTGATTTTTAAAAACAACAATTAAGGCCAATAAAAATTTAATAAAAAAAAAAATATTCAACAAAAAATTACAAAAAAAATTCCTCATCAATCTTCATGTTGTTAGCTCTCTTTCCTCAAAAGGAATTAGCAAAATACTTTTATTTGGGTCAAAAAGTGGTGTCCGTACACGTGCATGGTATGGTAAAAAAACAGGGACTTTTAAAAAGTGGTTTTTATAGATCCCTATCAAAATTTAATTTCTACAATTTGGGTATTTGAATAATTTACATATTTAGAAACTAGATTCAAAATTCAAAATTTCATATTACTGATTTTTTTAAAAATTCATTGTGTAAGTGCCTCAAATTTTTAGTCCAACTGTGACAAATTATGAAAAACAACAAAAACACTTCAACTTTTTGAACTTTTTGTGGACCCAACTTCTTGCATCAGCCCAACTATAGATGTTTTTCAATCAACCTATCAATCAGGACATTAGTCATAATTCAAATAGAAAATGAATAATAATTATTTATTAAACTCAAAGTAAAGAGTAATTTATATTGGTGGAAAGCTGAGAATCTCCTTTAAAAACCCTTTTCATTTCATCAATTTTAGGTGAAAAAAAGTCATCAGCCACATAGACCATCATATCACTTACATATCACCACTTTTTGGCCCATAATGATCTTGCACATACCCAACAATCTCCCCCTTTGTCATTGATGGAAAAATAGATGCGAAAAGCCAACATCAACAACCTTTTTAATTCTTTTGATGAGATGAAATGATTTTCATTCTTTCCACATACTTCCTCTCCCCTTATCAAAACTATTTTTCCTTTGTCCCTCTATCTCTTTATCTCTTTATCTCTCCCCCTTTGACATCAGTGACAAAAAGATCTATCTCCACATTACTTCTAAAAAATGATATAAAAAAATTGGTTCTTTACCTCAATCCTTCTCCCTTAAAATATCTCCTTGTATTTTTCTTTCAGTTTTAGAAGACATGTCTTCCAAGAAACCATTGATAACTTGATGTTTTAAAAAATACTACTATTTTTTGTTATTGAATCAATTTTTTCTAGAAGAGTATCTAGAATAGCAATATTTTGTGCATTATTCTCAGCGTCCACCAGTAGACCGAAAATTCGTTCCAATCATAGCTGAATTATTTCTTTAACTTTCCAAAAGGTCTTCACAATATCATCCCTTTGTACCATAATGACTGCAAGTTCACATTGTAAGGAATCAATCCTTTTATTTTTCACTCTATCCTTGTCATTAAGGATATCATATGTTTTTCCAATATAATTTAGTTTAATCTCAATAGCATCAATTTTTTCTTTGTAGTTTCCAATAGTATTAGGCCACCAAAGATAATACCTATACACACTATTTACACTTTTGATGAAGGTTTTCAATTCTCTTATGCTCTTAGTCAATTTATTTTGTGCCTTTTGATATATTTCTTCCACGGATAATTGAACTTCATCTTTTTTTCTTGGTTCACTAGGTGATTGTGCCTTTACCATGTCTTCAATTTGTTCAATCAATACTTCTAGTAAAGCATTTTTTACATCATTTAGGTCAATATCATTATGAATTATGTAAGTAGCTAGGGCATTAGTAATCTCATCTTGTTCACATGATGGTTTTAATAGAAATTCATCTATGATCTTCTTCAGTCCACTAGATTGCTCAAGAATCTTCAACACTTTTTCCTTGGTAATGTATTCATCAACTGATGCCAAATCAATTGCTTCTATAATATTTTCTTATTTTTCTTCTTCCTTTTCCTTTGACCTCAACTTATTTATTTCTATAGGATAACTTAATATAATTCTTCTTGATTTACTCTTACCAGAGGAGGATCCTTCTTCAATCATCCCAATCAAACTGGAAATCATGCTAGAACTCCATATGTTTTTTTTTCAAAGTATTCATTGAAAACCTTTTATTTTTCTCCTAGACACTTTAGATATCAGTAATCGTGCTTCCCAACTAGTATAACTGAATTCAACACCACATTCTCTTTCAGTTTTAAATATTTGAGTAAATACATCATCAAACATATAACTATAGATCCAAAACAAAATAGATAATTTTCATTGTTTTTCATAGTTATATTCTCCATTAATTGATTCCTTAGCTACTCACACAAATTGAAATCCTCTTTCTTGTCAACTATTTGATGCACAACATAAATGAAAGTCGCCGGAGTAGAGCCTTCCCTATTTCTGAAATACATCTTATATGAAATATCATATTTCGCATACCTTATTACTAGGTCGATTATATTATGAATTAGAAGTGACCTTTGATCTCTTGTTATTCCAGTTAGGACTTGAACCTCCTTGTTCTTTATTGACTTCTTGAATGGAATGGGTATAGTATTGCATAATCATGTTATTTTTGCAATTGCTTCCTTCGTAATCTCATAGGGTTTGTTGAAGAACATCTGATAAATTTGAATTATGCTTAAGATAAACCAAATAATTTCCACATTTGAAAATTATGGAAGTTCACTCCAAATGTCTAAACCCTTGTGCCCTAAATTATTGATCATTTGCATTTTCTCAACTAAAAGAGAAGTCTCAAAATTTTGAATCTTTTCATGATCAAATTCATCAATATGTAACTTACTAAATTTCAGAAATTTGTTGTTGTGTGGATTAAATACCACCGTTTCCTTTGAATCCATTATTTCATCCTTGTTCTTCATACTATTGCTTTCCAATAAACCTAACTCCTTATTTCTCTACTGCTCTTAGTTCATTCACTTCATAGTGAAAATAACTACTCAATCTATCTTATCTAACTTGTCGCTTTTAGGGTTTCATCATAAAATATAATTTATTGCTTGTGAAATCATCAACTATACTTCAGTCTATCATTACTTTGTTTTAACAAAGCTTCCAGATCAATTTTGCATTTTTTCCTTTTTAAATTGACATTTATCTTTGAGAAACACTATGACCTAAGAGGGGCTCTGCAAATTTCTTGATTTGCATATTTTGTACCAAAATTTTCTTCAACACCATCAAAATAGATATTCTTATCACATATCCATGTGTCTTTGCACAAAACCTCATATATAAGTGGTTTTCTATATTTTTTGTGAATGCTCCCCCTAAAACCATTATTGGTTTCAGTCCTTAGAACAGGTATCTACACTACATGCAGATGTAGGGCCATTTCATTCATCCTTGTTCTCAGGTTCTTCCTTCTTTCTCCAATTTTTTTCCATTTCTCTCCTTACTTCTTTTGGATCTACCTTGTTCATGGACTTGTTCTTTTGTTCTAGATTCAGCTACTCCAAACTTTGCTTCTACAAAATTTTGATATACGTCCTAGTTTATTACAGGTGTAGCAGATAACATATCCAAAATCAAAATAATTTATTTTTTTCCTTATCCTGCACTGATTAGCCTTGTGTCCAAAGATATTGCATATGTAATAGTAGCCTTCAAAAGATTGAATTCCTTTATTTGTATCAAATCTACTTATCATCATATGATTTCTACATATAGTAGCTCTATGTCAAAACTTGTTACAACTATAACATCTTCCAACAATATGACTCATTCAATTTTTTTTCATCCTACTTCTACATTCAGTTTATTTATATCCAATTTTATTACATGAGAAACAAAATCCATTTAAATATGAGTAGCTTTGAGAGATAGGTTGCTAGATGGATATTCTTCTAGTATTGATCTTTCGATTCATCCCTTAATAGGTACTACCTTGAAATTTCCTTTGATTATCCACTTTGTTGAAAACTAGATTAGTCTTTGAATTTTGTCCTTCTTCAAGCCCTAAACTTCCTTTATCATTTGCAGGTTTTTGAGATGAAATCAATTCATCAAGAATTGTGGAGCTTGTCTTGAAATTTTCTTCATGAGATCTTTCTTTTTCTAGATTAGCTTTAAGGTTTACTACTTCTTGTTCAAGCTTATCACATTTTTCTATCTTTTGATTGATAATTTATTTTACGCATGCTTCCTCTGACTTTCTTTTTTCAATTTCCAATTTTAAATTCTTTTCCACTCTTCTGTTTACTTCAAGTTTCATCCTTAGATTTTCAATAGTCTCATTTTCTTCCTATAGTTCCTAGAAAAATTCTTTATGTTTCAACCTATATTTCTGAATTTGATTCCTTAGTTTCCGAATGAATTCCCTTGCTTTCTTAACATTTTATATAAGATCTTCATTTTTCAGACTTTGAAGTCTTTGAACATTCTTAATTCCTCATCTAAATCAAATACCTTCATCATTTAGTTCAACATGCCAAGATATCCTTCAAGCTATCAAAACTATTCCAAGGACCAGACTCTAATACCAATTGTTGGATAGGACAATTGGGAGAGGGGGTAGTGAATCAATTTTCATGGATTACAACCTTCAATTAAATTAATAGAACTAATGCATAAACTACTTAATTGATTAATCATTAAATTACAATGTAGAAACTCAAATCCAATTCACATAGAAAACAAAACCATATTCATGTGGAAAACCAAATCAAGGAAAAACCATGGTGAGGATTGACTAATACTATAGAGAATATCATAACCAATTATAAGAAGGCTCATTGCCTAAGATAAGGCTCACTACCTACAATAAGGACTCATTTTCAAATAGGGTTGCAACATGGAAGGATTGAAACTTACAATAAGGACTCACTATCCAACAGGACTACAACCTTGAGGGCTTACTACCACAAAGATACAAAAGATGGCTAATTTCTAGAATATAGAGGTAATGGTTCACTACCAAAGTATGAACTGATAGAATACACCTTACTTGTGTAGAGTTTTGTTCCGGATGAAGCTCTTTATAGATAGTACTATATTTTAGCAATCACTCAATTATTATGATCTGATCATGCACTTTATTATCTTCCCCTACTTTCCTTAGTCTGCTCTGATGTACTCTCTTTTTCTCTTTCTTACTATGACACTCTTTTCTTGTCTCATATTTTGTTTCTCTTTTCTTCTCAAAGATTCTCTATGTTCTTCATCTTCTTTTTCATGGAGAGTCTCATATATAGAGAGAGAGATATATATATGTATGTATGTATATCTTGTTTTTCAATTAGGTCAACCTTATATAAGGTTAACGCATTGCTTATGTCAGTCAAAAAACATCCATAATACTTCACACATTGAGTCACCCAAGATCTTCAAATATCTTAATCATAGCATGTCTTCATAGTAGACACCAGACCTAAAAACCAACACACTGAACCACCTATAATGGTCATCTTCGACAGGAAATGGCTTCTAGTAAACAACTCATATATTCAATACTGTGTTGACATCAATGGAAAGATATTGACATTTATGATGACCATTTAATGCAAGATTCAACTTCGAAGAGAACCATTTCAGAAAATGACTAGTAAGACTATGTGGAAAAAGTCTCATTAAGTAGGAATCATTGTTTTAGACTTCCATGCAAGCTACCAAGAAATTATGCACATGTTCTATTTGATTGCCCTTCACCTTGTACTTATCAAAGTTTGGTATTTCATTTTTTTTTAGGAAAGGGGAGCATAGTAATGGATCGATCGAAAGGGATTGGAAATATATCCTATAGAGTGTAGGTCTTATTTAGTTTTCCAATGTGGATGTCTAACATCCTTTGATTTAGCGCTTGTATTTGCATCCATACCTTTGTGTTGGGTACATTTGTTTGGGGCCCCAGCGTGTAGTAGCCTTGTTGTCTCAAAATGTTCGTTTAGTTGTAAATTTAGTGTTGTTGAGGTATAGGATCTTGATAACCATGTTGGATGGAAGGAGGGTCAATTCCTTGAATGGAAGAAGGATTAAGTCCTTATTTCTTGTAAGGATGATTAATTCCTTTTTGTGTGGAAAGATAATTAGGTCTAGGTTGTTGATTGTAAAGAGGGTTAAGTGCTTGTGTGGATGGATGATTAAGTCCTTGTTGTGTGAAAGGAGGATTCATTCCTTGTTGAATTTATTGAAAAGGGGTACCCTGATAGTGCATTGGTGGTACACCTTGTTGTTGGGATGAATTGTATTTAAGGTTACCCTAGTAGTGTATTGGTGGTACACCTTGTTATTGGGATGAATTGTTTTGAAGGTTATCCTGATAGTTCATTGATGGTACACCTTATTTTTGGGAAGAATTGTTTTGAAGGCTACCTTGATAGTGTGTTAGCGGTACACCTTGTTGTTGGGATGAATTGTTTTTAAGGTTACCCTAATAGTGCATTAGTGGTACACCTTGTTGGGATAAGTTACTATTTTGAAGGTTATCGTGATAGGATGCTGGTGGTATACCTTGTTGTCGGGATGAATTTTAGGTTGAAGGATAAATATATGATGTATTTTGTGGCATGTATTGTCCTTGTAGTGGGTTGTTTCCTTTTTGTACCATTTTTGCAAAATATCCCATGTTTTTCATGTTGTTATGTGGCACATATTGAGTTGGACCTCCTTGATAATGTTGGGCCACTACTACTTTCTCGATTTGGGATGGTTTCCTAAAAAAGTGGGTTTCCATTAGTTTTTTAGGTTGATCATTTTTTTGTGAGAAAATTGGTGGCATGTTTGGAATCTCCACTGGTTTGGGTATTTCTCTCAAAACTGATTTATCCCCTAAGGGAATGAGGTGAGGATCCTTAAAACCTTCCACATTAAATTCTATAGGTAGCTTAGCACCACTTTCCATGCTAATTCAAAGAAGTAAGCATTTCGATCCTTCCTTAGTAGTTTTTCCATCAATTTAAGTACTTTGGAATTGTTGGAGTATTGAAAGAATTATTCCTCATTTATTTCTTCCTCACTATCCACTTCTTCTATGAATATGTCCTTGGGATTTTGGTTTGACCTATCCATTATTTCTTGTTGTCTACAAATTACATCATCCTCACTTGGTGGTTCTTTTGATGTTACTTTGAATGTTGGTTCCTTTTGAGGATTTATAAGGTCACTTGGTCTATAACCCCATGGGTCACTCTCAATTTTTTTTGTGTTCATTGGGGGAATATTAGTGCTAATTTTTTTTCCTTCCATATTTTTTATATACTGGGATCACATGGTTGTCATAAACAAGCGTCAAGATATTTTGAAAGTTGGTGATTTCTAACTATGGAATAAAGAAGTGTTTTATTTTGGTGATTTTCAATTTTTTGAAAGGATGGTATCTATTACCATGTTGGAGGTGGTAATACAGGCCTTTCGGCCACAAAATACTCTTTTCATTCCTCTTTGTCTAGGATGTTAGCTGCATTTCTCCACTGATTTGGCATTTCATTTTTCTCAAATATGAAACTTCTCAAATTACTAATAATTTATGTTTGTTCACCTTCAATTTGTATGAGACTTGGTTCTATGATAGGTGCCATAAGGTTTGGTTGTTGAATTGGAGAAGTCAGATGCTAAATGGTCATAAACTAGGTGATATTTTGATATGGTTTTCATGATACTCAAGACTCTTAAGTTTGAGTGATTTTTTTGAAATGACACTATTTTTGGGACTCAAAATGTTGAAATATTGGACTAGTATCTCACTTCATTTTCTAGAGGATATGTTGTGAATAATTTACTATCAACCTAGCCTTGAGGTTCAAGAAAATATTGATATCTTATAAGTTTGAGTGAATGAATGATCCAAGTTTTTTGTTTTTTTTAATCCTAAAATTAGGTTTGTTTATTTTGATTGTGTAAATAGATATGGACTGATGTAGATATGACATGATTTTGGATTCTAATAGTTTATTCTAAAAATGATTTGTAACCAGTTTTGAATTATTCTTCTGATTGGCACCATAGAACAAAGCTAAAGCAAAAAGTTTTCTCAAAAGTGGCCTCTATTTGTAAATTTTCTATCTAGTGCATTATGCATGAAAAAGTGGCTATCTTGAGCAAAAACGGCCAGATTTTAGTCAACTATAGCTAAAATTATAGACCAAGTACAACAATCTTCGGTTCAACTATGGAAAGTTTATGTTGAGTACGGTAGAATTTCTCAGAAGTGGTAATATTTTGACAATGACTATCAAAAACTAAAGAGAAAAATAAATAGGTTTTTGGTCAACTACGACAATCTTTAAGTTAGAAGTGGAAAAAATAGTAGCAAAAGCAACCTCTATTTAGTTTTGTTTTCCAATTTATGTGTTTGCAATAGTTTAGATAAATTATGCAGATTTGATGTTTAGTTTTGATCTTATTTGAGAATTTTTGTATGTGATACATTGAAACACAAAAAACAAAACTATTGGACCCTAAATGTCTATAAATTTAAGTGCATTTCTTTCCACAAGAGATCAAATTTTGTGAAAGGTGAAATGCTAAAGCCATAGTTTCCAATGTTGAATTTGTTCTTAACGCAAATTGAAATGTGAGCCTAAACATTAAAAAAAATTTAGAGATATTGTTTTACAATATACTTAAGGAGTACAAATATAGGGATCCTTTAAAAATATTCACACTAAGTCCAAATGGTTTGATGTTTTATAACCATGTCAAATGCATGTTTGATGTGTTCATTTTAATTCAAGAAAATGTTTTATGTCCAAAGTAACCGAGAAGATTTGGAAATTTTGTGAAAAAAATTTACACCCTAGGGATAGACACGTTCTTTTAGGTGGGCTTGCCTCATGCCTCGAAGGGATGATTTTGCATGCAACTAATATAGAGTGTTTAAATCTCAACCATAAGTCAAATTTGGTAAGTAACTTCTTAGAAGTAAAGTTCCGATGCACCACTTCAAAGAATGTTTTTGGCTAAAAGGTGGCTTCTAATACATTGGTTCTTAGTAATTCTCAGTGGATCCAATGCTTGGCTAGCATCTAGTAAGCCACTTAAGGCCTTAACCAACCTACTCGGGGAAGAATATACACAAGGTGCCTCCCCTTTTGTGAATGACATTGATGGCCAAGTAATCATCGATTCAAGTCATTTGACATTTAGCCTTGACAATTTATATAGCAACCTGGGTGAAATACCACTTTGAGTCACCTTTGAGTCCTCTAGCATGGGATTTGATTCAAAAGAAGGCCCTCTAAAGGTAATTCTTTTGAAAATTAAAGCAAGTGCAAAACTGGAACAAAAATTTCATCACCCAAGATAGCCAAAAGATGAGAGGGGAGAGGATAAACACTTTAGTTTGCTAAACATGAAAGACACAATATACAATCTATTGCAATATTATTTTTAAGCCCCTTCAAAAATGTTATCCAAAAATAAATAAATTAAGTGTAAACAAAATAGAAATTTATTTTTATGTGTACCAATTTCAAGTATTGTAGATTTTGAAGCAAAGAGATAGTAATATGCAAGTGAGAATGTATTTATGTAGTTTTAAGCCCAAGTGTTTTTAATAATCCTTTTTCTTAATTGTTCAAAAAAATAAAATAAATCATTTCATCAACATATTGAAAGTGTTGGTGAAAAACAAAAAAAAAATTAGACCACTAAACCAAAGTGTTGTTCTAATCTAGAAAACCTATAAAAAATTATTTTTAGAACATCAAATCGAAAGCGTGTGAGTTTGTGGGCCCTTTAATTTTATAGCACCAAATTAAAAGTGTTTTTCCTAACTAGAAATATTTTCAAATTTGCTTTTTAGAGCACCAAATCGAAAACATGCAAGTTGTGGGGTTCAAATTTTAAGCACCAAATTGAAAATTTCCTAAACTGTGAAAGTTCCGAAAGATTCATTTTAAAGCACAAAATTGAAAAGATGTTCTAAACTATAAATATTTTTGAACATTCTTTTAAGAGAACTAACTAAAAAAATGTACAAGTTGTGGGGATAATTTTTTAGCATCAAATTGAAAATTTCATAAACTATGAAAGCTTCTGAAAAGTTTGGACTTTGACCGTTCACCTTCTATGCACTAAAATTGTTAGTTTCTTCTTGGATAAGCACATGGATTGCTTCTAAAAATCCTAGATAAAGAATTTTAGCACCTTTCAAACATTCAAACCAACCAATCGTTAAAGTTAGAAATCAAAAAACTACTTGCAAATTTTTGGAAAAAAAAAAAAAAAAAGAAAAATTCTTAATCAAAATAATCCCTATTATGTTTGTCAAATGAGATTATAAAAAGAAAATATAGCTTTGTAATATGCGACGCTCATTTTTTTTAAAAGAAACCCTACTTTTGAAGCCAAAGAGGCTAGAAAATTCAAAAGCAACCTAGAAAAGGTTGACTATGGTAGGAATGAGAAATCAACTACTTGAGTTTTTTATAGCTTTTGTGTGAATATTCTTCAAATGCATTCCGGGAAACTGCAATTGCTCAAAAACTCATGCAAACATTAGTGTTATGGACCAAGGGCTCACTAGGTGTGCCAAAATGTGTAAGGGGAAATTGGTAGGCATAAGATAATCAATGTTAAATGAATTAAACAAGATCTAATTCAAAACAATCATTTAGATTCATACCCATTACTCATGAAATGAATTTTTTAAGCTAATGAAACCAAACAATGAAATCCTAAGATAACATAACGAATTCAAAAACAAAGAAAACTTTACCATCCCATGTCGAAGTTTATTCTTAATGATGTTGTATCATTTTTTGTATCTATGTGAAACCTCCTTTTGTGCATAGAAATTTTTTAGAAGTTGTGTGATGTTGATCAAAGATGCATGTAAAAGCTTCCAAGAAATCGATGATTAACTTGGCATTACTTCATTGTGAAAAAATTGTCAATTCTCTGATCATTTTTTAGGAAGGAGATTGTTGTTATATAAATTTTGTGATTTGAGATGAACTATAGAGATCGCGTAGTAGAATATCTTGATCAACAGTTCAAAACTATTAAGAAGAATTAGATGAGAAAAATAAGTGGATTTTGATTACATAATTAGTGTGATTGAATAAACTAATTTGAGTGTTCAGTGGAACTGAGGAAATAGATGGATCCTTCAATGGGATTGAATAAATTATGTTTATCCTTTAGTGGGATTGAAGAATAGATTAATTAGTCACGAATAGAGTGAGCAATTAGCGGATCACAATTTTCTCAATCATGAAAGTGGGTGAGGATAATTAATTAATTGATTTAATTAATTAATATTTTTTATGTGAACGTGCAAATCATGTTTGAATATTTACAAACAAAGTCATATGTTTTTTTTTACCTTTTTAATGATGTTTTGAATAATTTATTTAATTATTCAAGTTTAGGGGAAAACGATTAATTTAACTATTCAACACTAATAATTTAATTGATTTAGGTGAATAAGGTAAATTAGCAACATAATTAAATAATTGACAATTTTTAATTAATCAGGAGGAATAAAGATATATTAGGACTTTATTAAATAAATGAAAAAGTGAATTAATTAAATAATGTAATACTATTCAATTAATACAGGAAATTAGGGTTTTGAAGACTTTATTAAATAGATAAAATTTATTTAAATCATCAAAAATGATGAAAAGTAGATTAATTAAATAATGTAATATTATTCAATTAATAGAAGAAATTAGGGTTTTTGATGTAATTGATATGAAATGCAGTGATATTTAGTGATAATGATGTCGAGGACGAGAAAATGTCATTTAGGATGTGTGATAAGTGTTAGGTCATTTTTACATGTCTACAAAGTTTTAGGAGGGTCCCTAACTTTGGAAGAATTGCGGCATTTTGTATAGGCAAGATTAGAATTATGCTATTTACTCATATTATTCTTAACCTCATATGGGTCAATTCATTACTGTTTTGAATTAACTAAAGCTTTTCTTAATCATTTTTTCAAGAATATAAATTTTAAGAATATTGTTGAGTTGATTTGTTTGAGTGTGCACAAGGGTCTGATGAGGAATTAGTTATCATGTCAATAGATTTTGATGTTTATTTATTATGATGATAATCACCTTATGAATGATAAGTTAAAGTGTTTTATTTCTGGTATATTTTTCTCACCAATTAAGGATACATACATTAAATCAAAATATTCCTTGATATATTTATGTTCTCATATAGAATATGTCGAATAAAATGTTTTGGATTATAATAAATAATTCTTTTTATATATCTTCAATACCTTCATATTTTAAAATTTTCAAAAAGACAATTAATTTTCAAAAGGTAGTAATAAGAAAGATAATAAAATTAATACTCATCACGTGGTTAATACTTTGTTGCTTTTCCTTGTGCCTAATTTTCAAAAAGTTGATAAAATTGAGTGAGTCCTTGAACATTGTACTTCAAAATTTTCTTAATGCTAATATGATTACTCTTGTTATTTTCTCATTGGATCGTCCATGTAGAGATTTGATATAATGAACATGTATTTTGTAACTATCATAGAATTCAAGAACATCATACACATTCAATTGTATGAAATTAAAACATAATCTAGATGGTTTTATTAATAATAATATGATACATGTACAAAACCTTAATGATGGGAAAACTCTTTTAATGGTTATAATTTAAAAGATAATAATTTATACAAAACTATTTTCCATCACGGGGTCAAGCTAACAATGTGAACTCTAAATCTAACATAAAGTGATTGTGATCTGGACCATCTTAAAGGAGTAAACAAGGGGTGTTTAAACTAGGCTTTTTGTTTTCTATGATTTTTGGTTTATTCATAGTTTAAATTCAAATGATAAATCTAATGCAATAATGACTATTCAAAATATTCATTTTTTTATTATTATATTTTCAATAGACATTGAGATTGTTCATTAAAATAGATAGACCAATAATAACATCTAAAGGTGCTACTAAAAGGTGTAAACACATAAAAATGGTCTAGACTCGCAAACCACATTTTTCTATATCATGCTTCGTCTCGACATAATTAAAATATTTAATTATGTCCTATAGTCCAATGTCAACTATTAATTAAATAATTCTTAATTATTTAATTAATTCACATCTTTTATTCTTCCTGCTATTTAAATAAATAAATTACATTTATTATTTAAATACGTCGCTAAATGCTTATCTCACTCTATAATTAAATAAATTCCTAAATTTATTTAATTATTATTAGTCCATTACTTCCTCGTGATTATTTAAATAAATAAACTTTATTTATTCATTTAATACGTCATTAATTATTTATGTCTGCTCATAATTAAATAAATTCCTATTATTTATTTAATTATTATCCTAGCTCCAACTTTTTTTCTAATTTTAAATAAAATCATGAATTTAAAATTACCCACTTTCTAATTTTCCTCCACAATTGAATAATCTTAATTATTAAATTGTCTTATTGATTTTCTTTTTAAATTTAAATAAAAACATTTTATTTAAATTGACAATTTCCCTCTTTCCAAGTAAATAATTTTAAATTATTATTATTTATTGTCACATGAATTCACCATTTTGGAATTAATTTAAAATAGTAATTTCAAAATAGCTTTTCTCTCCACAAAGTAGGTTATTTCTAAAATAACTTGATTTTCTAAATCATCATTTTTCTACTTGCTAATTCTCATCTCATTGTCACAACTAATCTCATTCCTTGATTTAATTTCTTAAATTAAATCTTGTCCACTCAATTTGAATTTCATCCTAGAGTTGCCCTAACCCTAATTAAGGGGTTGTTATTTTGAATCTTGACCACAAATTCTAGGACACTTATCAATCTTTAATCTCATCCATCCATACAAAATTGTATTTTCTATAAGATGCAAATTTTGTCTAATTTGCCTTCATCTTGGACTCTCTTACTCTCTTAATTTCTAGACTTCTCCTTATTCATGCATTCTTGCATTTATTTACTAAAATACTTCAAATATTTGCATAGGTCCACAATATAGTCAATAGTTTGCTCTCAGGGCATGCTTCACACAATTGCAAATCATTTATTTTCCTTTGCACTCTATTATTGCTTAGGTTTGTTTTTTTGTTTGTTTTAATAAAGCTAACTTGAATACTTACCCTATGTTACAAAAGGTTCAAAGGAACTAATATATAAAGTATGCTTAATAATGTCAAAATTTTTATCAAAATATTAAAATATAAGACCAAAATTAATAATCTTATCAACATTCTATGATGCTAGATGATTATAATAACAAATAAGATTATTGAAATTGTAGACATGCAAAATTAACAATCATCCATCTAGTATTTCCTTAGTATTCATATTTTAGTTAAATACATCATTTTTATTTATTTAAATCATAAATCAATCCTAAAGCCCCCCTTTAATTAAATAAATCAATTTTATTTAATTAACTTGTAAAGTTCTTTATTTAAATTAAATAAATCAAATTTATTTAATCACTAACATTATCAACTTTGAATAAATAAATAAAATCTTTATTTAGTTGAATCTAAAATCATTTTCCTATCACTTCGATTTATTTAAATCCAAAAAAACTTCAGCAAGATCATGATGGGCCAAAAAAGTGGTGATCTGTAAGTGACATGGTGGCCCATGTGGTTGATGACTTTTTTTAACCCAAAATTGATGATACGAAAAGGGTTTTTGTAGGATATTCTTAGCTTTCCACCAATATAAGTTATGCTTTACTTTTAATTTAGTAAATATTTTTTATTCATTTTCTATTTGAATTATGACTAAAGTCCTGATTGATAGGCTAATTGAAAAACATCTATAGCTTTCAAATGGTATCACATTTTTTGAATCCAAAACATGTATCACATTCTATGCTTCACATACTATATGATTTTAAAAAATAATTGAATTTCATGAAGTTTTAACCAAGTTAAGGTGGCTAGACATATAAGTTTTTATATTTTTTAAAAGTTGTAATAAAAAATCATAATTCATTATTTACTTGGAAATAAATTACAAAAAATATGCATCACATTGAGACATGAGTCCTCTAGTTATACCTAAAATATTATAAAAAAATATTATCATTTTATTGTGGTTAGGGTGGTTAGACAAAGACCTACTTCTTTATTTTTTCTTGAAATTTAAGTACTACTCTATCAAAATTTCAAATTTTCAACAAATAGATTTTTTATTTATTTTTAAATAAACCTAGTAGTTTAGAAACTGCATTCAATTTGCTAAATATTCTATTCTTACATATTCTTGAAATAATATAGATAACTTATTCGAATTTTTACGTCAATTTGCCTAACTCTGATTTTTCTAAATTTTATCGCCACTTAATGGCCTATTTTTTCCATGATGATCCTACACATACCCTAATGCTAACTCTAATTCATGTCCCATCCTCTAGATTTTCCCACTTGCACAATAAATCATTTATTTTGTATTATTAAATCTTCATTTTCTCTCAACAAAGCATAAAAGTGGAATATTCCTCCATTTCAAATCTCCCTCCAAATAAGATATGTCATTCGAACAAAGCATTTAGTTCATCTTCCAAGTCCTTTTACCTTGAGCCAAGTGGCCTTAACTCCATTTGACTCTCCCTCCACCTTGTCATTTCACTAATTTCAAATTTCAAATAATATCATTTATGGGCACATTCATCAAAACTTGCACATCCTTGGCCCATTCACATGAGGACAAGTGGCTTCTTCCTATTGGTTGAGGATTAGTCCCACATTCCTCCACTTTGCCTCTTCTTTTTTCAATCTCACCTATAAATCCAAGGCTTTCCTTCATCATTTTTACACACAACTTAGAGCAAAGTTAATCTCTTCACATTGAGAGCTACTTTTGTCTACTCCATTGTCATTTGCATCTTAAGGAATTTTCATCATTATTTATCTTATCAAGGGTTGGGAAACGGCTACTTTCCACACAAAGAGTAGCACCAATCCACTATGGGATAGGTATACATTGCGCTTCTTTTATGCTTTAAATTAGTTTGTATTGTTATTTTGTTTATGAGGTATAATGTATTATTTTATTGGAGCATTAGTTTATTTTCTTAGTTTTGAACTCACCATACTAACAAGTTTCAAGTTTAAGCTATTTGTAGATTTATGGTGCTCACATGTGGCACTAGAAATAGGGCTTGAATCAAGTTTTAATCACATTTTAAAAAAAAAAAAATTGTGCTTTTTTTTTAGCATTTTTGGAGGTTCCAGGAAATTCAACGGCTGATTGTCAAGTGGCGCAATATTGGACTACTTAAAGTTTCAAACTCCACCACTGAGCTCTTCTCACCCAAAAATGCAAAATTTCAAACTCTATTTCGGATTTTTAAATTTCAAACTGCATCATTGGGTCAAATAGCGCCCCAATCACACTCTCTAATTCACTGTAGAGCGTCACTGTCATAAATTAGTGGCACTATATTGTGCCATTGACCTTTCCAAGATGTGTCATACCCACTGACAGCGTCGTTGAGTTAGAGTAAAAATTGCAAGTTAGATTAATTTTGACATGTTCTTTTTTAAATGTTGATTTTTTGAAATTTTAACCTATTTTCTATCTCTATGATGTCTGGTTTTAATTTTTTTTTCCAGGTTATGGAGAGGATGAAAATTAAGTTGGAGGTTGCATTATAGCATCATCATCACAACATACCAAGTTTTTTTCAACACTTTTAGAGAAATCATAATCTCTCTTAAAAAGGAATTTGTTACTTTCATGCTTTAGCAAACACTAAACTTCATTTGGGTCCTTAAAGGAACATTACAAAGTTTTCATTTTCTTGCAAAACAAGGGTTAAAATGAATTTTAGGAGAAACTAACTAGATTTGGTTTGAGGATTAACAATTGAACAAGGCAAACTTCATATTTCCCTTGGTGCTTAAAAAGAACTCACCATTGCTTTGAAGGATTAAAAATGAACGTGTGCTTTTGTGTCTTGTAATCTTTTTTGCAATGTAATTTCATTTAAAAGGACGTATTTACTTCTCTCTCACTTCATGATGATCTTGAGAATCAAAATTATTTTTGGTGACATTAAGTTGCATAAAATATTGCCTCCACATTTCAGTTGAGTTTTAAAATTGAATCAATCTTGTGAGTGTGAGTGGAACATATGGCATGTGTTCTCTCTTTATTTCTCGACAAAGATTGATCAAACTATAGAGGCTCAATTTTTTTTACCTTAGAGGGCCGACCTTGGTGGGAAAAATTACTCACCCCAAGGGAATGACTCAAGTGGTAATGAGCTAAAGTCAAGGTCTTCCAAACTGATATATAAATTTGTGTTCATGGTGAAAGCCATGGAAACTGGTAAGTGGTTCATGATAACTCTCCCCTAGTATCCATGTGATGCGTAAATCCCTTGTTCTAAGGGTTTGGAGATCTCTCACAATGATTTTATCATTGCACCCCCTAAATTGGATGCCCTTACTACAAAATGTTGTTTAGAAGGAAAGAATCCTTTTCTATTTTTTGGTGCAAAAGGTCATGTCCTTTGAAGCCGCCCCACATAACATGTGGTTCTATTGTAGAGATGAAAATTATTCCATGGGAGATTCATGGATATTGATTCTTGGCTGACCCGAGAAGTGTGTGTCATGGAGGGGAGCCAGTGTAGTCAAGCATCGAGTCATCTACACTAAATATGTGTAGCTGGATTTATCCAAGTGGGAAACCAAAAAAATTATTGTCTTTCCATCCTAGGATTGTGCATGATCTTGGAATCAAAAATCACTTTTCTTGAGTCTCAAAAAAATTGGAAACATATATTCAACATTCAAAATCTTCAAATTTCAAACCCTCTAGGAGGGGAAAATACCTATGACCAAACCCAAGTATTGTTGCTTTTCCTAGGGATTTTATCCTTAGAGTTTTTTAAGCATTTGGATTGGCATCGTAATTTTCTCATACTAAAGTCAACCTAGGAAACTATGCTCTTGAGACCTTGATTTTCACATAATGGACCTTGTGGAATGAAAATGAATTGAGGCATATAAATTTAGTTTGAAATTTTAATCAAGAAATTGTTTGTGGTAAAAGGAATTCATTAAGAAAAGATAAGGACAATTGACCCCACACATGTGTTCCCTCAAATTATTTCCCACAAAATCAAAATTTGGAAAACAAAGTTCAAAAGTCTTAGTCCAAAAGATCGTGAGGAGTGTCTTGAAAGAATTCTTGAAGTTAGAGAAAGATTGGTTTACAACTTCTACAAGAAAGCTTCAAGAAATAACTCCAACTTGTATGAGTTTTACTATATGAGAAATCCTAATCTTTTCCAAAGGTTTTCTTTTCTCACATAGGAAATATGAAATGTTCTTCAAAATTGATGTCCTGTAAGAAAGAGTCTTGTCTAGGTCAATTCTAGGATCAAAATCATCACTCTCACCCATCTCTCAACCAATCAAAATCAAAAATCACCTCACCAACAAACTCTTGGGAGCTTTGAAATCATCATGCTAAACTTTTCAAAAAAATCACAATCATCTTGTTTGACTTAACACACTTAGTCAGATCATCAATCCTTGTGGAAAATTTTACCTCTTGGGGTATAGGAGTTTGTTAACTTGTTTGGCTTAACACACCTAGCCAAATTATCCTTTTGTGCACGAGTTTTCTCTAGGATAACACAACCTCTTAGAGTTTACAAGTCCAAAATCACTTTGTTTGACTTAACACACTTAGTCAAATTACCCTCAATCAAATCCAATCAAATCAAGCCCTAAAGTTTAGCATTTATCCAAAGTTCTTCAATATTTTTTATCATCCATCTTCCGCTTATCTCGCCCTTATCTCATCCCCATTATCACTTTGATCTTTAAACTATCCTATTTTTTGTCTCTTTGTTCCTAAGATTAGATCAATTGATCTCCATTTTATGGCGAAAACAAGATCACAACACAAGAAGAATATGGAAATCACCAAGGAAACATCAACTTCAAGTGATCTAAGTCAAACTACTCCTAAAATAAATCATGTGGGATCAAGCAATCCTCCATGCAAATCTTCTCTACCATCACAAACCTCTCAAGAGGAGGGTCAAGAAGAGGATTTCACTGCCAATGAATTGGGAATGACATAAGAGGAAATATTTGAAATCGCTCAAAATCCTGAGAATCATAGAATTGTCAACATCATGTTGAAACTCAGTCCCTCCCTATACATACTTGAGTTAGCGAAAGAAGGGGCCAAACTCCCTTCTGACTATGACGTAAGTACTATTGTGGAAAGACCTCTTGTGAGCATACCCCCAATGTCACTTCCAAGCATCAATTAAGAGATCCCTCAAATCATATCCTCTATCGATTCAACCCAATCGGTTGTTAACAAGGGAAGCGTAATGTTTCAAGAACTCCAAAAACAATGCCTTGTGAGAAACAAAAAGTTGGATACAAGCACTATACCAAAAAAATCTATCCCAATAAATCCATTACACCCTTACGTCCTACTTACATTCCATAATCATATGGATTCATCCTCATTTCATGCAACACCAATCTATCCTCTAGATGCACAAACCTCTTTCCCTATGATTTCACAAGGAGAAGGTGGGTCATTTGGAACAGGGAGAATCTTTGATCCCTCCTCATCATCACTTTTCCAAGGGAATACCACATCATTCCCTCCATTACCATTAACATATGTATCACCTCTTGTGTTGGAACTTCCCCCCAAGTTACCTATCATCAATCTACCAAGTCAAAGCAATCAAAACATCATATCAAGACCTCTTTCTTTACCATCAATATCACAACAGTAGATGGAGACCATCCAAGAAACCCCAATGGTCAACACATCCACTGTTCCTTAGGTGTCTCAAGGACCAAACATCTCGATCACACCACCCATCACTCAAACCCTGATTGTCAACATGATCGTCTAGCTCATCACCATGGTCAACACCGTTCCCAATCCTCTGCCAGTACCACCAAAGGTCAACATGATGAACTCATTCATCACTAGGGTACAAGCAGTTCAACATGCTACCCATCAAAAGATGCTTCAACAAAAACAACAAGCTACATAGCTGGCTGCCCAACAAGCCGCATAAGCTACTCTAGATGCTGAAGCCACACAAGCTACTCAAGCAAGACAAGTCACACAAATTGCACAAGAAACCTAAAAAGCATAGGATCAAGCTCAAGCCCAACATCAAGCTCAACAGGTGCACAATACCAAGCACAATTGCAAGAAATTCATCAACAAGCATATCAACAAGACTTGCAATATTTTCAGGCACAACAACAAGCAACACAACAAAAAGCCCAACAACAATCTTTTTTGGCACAAAAACAACCAAACCAACAACAAGCTTTGTTGGTGCAACAACAGCTAGACCAACAACAATATTTCTTGGAACAACAACAACAAGCTTTGTTGGAACAAAAACAACAAGACGAACAACAAAATTTATTGGAACAACATCAACAGGACCAACAACAAGTGTTATTGGCACAACAAATGTAGGAATATCAATAGGCCTTAATCATGTAGAAAATCTTGCATCAAACCTCCATCAACACCCCACCCATCAATCAAACACCACAAACACCTCAAAACGTGTTCATCCCACCCCCTGATTCACAAAATGATATAACAACACAAATCAAACTTCTCTCACAACAAGTACTATATCTTCAATCAAGAAAACAACAAGGACACCTAAAAATCTATGTCCTTATCCTTTTGACAGGAGCCTTACAATGGTACCATTCATGAAGCGATTCGAAATCCCCAAATTGGACAAATATAATTCGATGGGAAACCCTAAAAATCACATAAGGGAATTCCAAGTACATTGCATGGAATTCATGTACGATGATACATGTCTAATGGGAATGTTTCCTCAGAGCTTGATTGGTCCCACCATTGAGTGGTTCTCTCATCTACTTAGAGGCATTAGAACATTCCAATAAATCATGGATGCATTCCTCAAGAACTATGCATTCAATATGGGCATAGATGTTAGTCTCTAGGAGTTATTGACACTCAAACAAGGGAAGGGGGAGTTATTCGCCTCCTTCTTGCAATAATGGTGATCCAAGGCCAATCAGAGCAAGTGGACTATGCTAGGGGAGCAACAATTTTTCACTATCATAGCTAATCTGGATGAAAACTTGGAATTTTATCTAAAAATGTAGTGCATCACTACATATGACCAAATAATCCCTAAAGCACTCAACATCAAGAGAGCCCTTAATTTTTGAGGGGGAAATCCTACATATCCTACACATCAAGACAATAGCCCATCCACCAGATATAATGATAAACCTCACACATGGGCAAAGAACAAGAATGTCACAAACGATGGAGTGGTTGATACCAAGGTCATCATCAGTGCTCTAAAGTAAAATAATCAAACACATCATCAACTAAAGAAAAACAACTGCAACAATGTGCAAACCAATGCGGTAGTACCACAACCACCACCTCAAAACAATCAAATCAATAACTTGAACAACCAAGGAGGACCATTTCCCCAAAACAAGTATCCTGCCAAGCAAAAGTTCACAGCCCTTGGAGAGTCAATAGAATCTTTCATGAAGAAGTTGGTCAGTGAGAACCTTATCAAAATCTCCACTTCTGAAAAGTATGCAAAACCCATGAAAACAACACCATGGTACAACAAAAATATCTTTTGTGATTATCATAAACTTGAGGGGCATATGACCACCAATTGCATGAAATTGAAAAACATCATCCAAGATCTCATTAAGGATAAGGTCATAAATGTGGAGCAACTAGATGGTAACCAAGATTTGAAAATATACATGAATCCGATGCCCAACCACAACCAAGGAAATAACAAAGGAAAGAAAAAAATTGTAATGTGAACCATATATATGATAACATTGTTGCATCCCTGGATGAATGGGTCACTGTTGTCAATATCAAAGGATCCAACGCTGATTATGGAGTCAACACATGCAATGACAAGGTCACTACTGCCAAGGCACCATAACCATCTAAGAACCCCACCACAAAATCCATCCTTAATGGTTACAATGTCCTTGACTAGTTAATGAGATCCCCTACTTAGATCTCCATCATGGAGTTACTAAAATTATTAGCTACCCATAGGAAAATACTTGAGCAAGCATTAGCTTCATCTACCATCTCTCCCAACCTTGATACAAAGCAGTTTCAATCTATGGTCAAGAATATCATCACTCCAAATCTCATCACCTTCTTCGATCATGATTTCCCTGCCCAACCATCTCACAACCGTGCATTGCACCTCGAGGCCCTAGTTCACAAGAAAAAGGTCAAAAGGTCTTGGTGGATGGAGGTGTAGGCCTCAATATCTATTCACTAAAGTTCATAAAGAACTTGCGGATCTCTAAAGATTCCATTGACAAAGATAAAGGTATTAAAATTAGACCATATGATCACCAGGAAAGAGTGTCTAAGGGCACTATCAAACTCCCAATCCAATTAGGGCCAGATACTATGGAAACCACATGTCAGGTCATCGACCTTGAATTTCCCTACAATATCCTCATGGGACACCCATGGATCCATGGGATGAAGGTAGTCGCCTCAAAATTCCACCAATGTGTAAAATTCTCATACCAAAATGAAGAGTTTACAATTCATGGTGATCCTGAGCCTTTCACCTATTGCAAGAATCTAGAAGCCAAGTTCTACAAATTTCCCCAAGTGCTAAGAAATGATGAAGGCCCCTCCACTCCCTATATATACCCATCTAGCCTTGCCTCCACTTCTGTGATAGAGACACCCTCCCTCCCTGAAAAATATGACATCAAGCTTATGATCCAAGACAATGGGTGTGGATATTAAAGAATGAAGAGGAATTCTTTTATCATAGGAGAGTTACCTCAATCTCCTAGGTCACATGGGCAATCCCAACCAACTCAAACACCCTCTCACACTTCTAGGGAAGATCCTTCTAGATTCTGATGTTGGGGGAATCTAAGTTGGGAGGACATAGATGAAGGAGACACTTCAAGCTCACTATACCAAGACGAAAGCCCCACACCCAACCTTCCTATGGATGAAAGAAGAAAAGGACTACAAATGATGCTTGGGATGGGCTATAAAAAGAATTGAAGTCTTGGAAAGAACATCGATGGCTGATTGGAACCAATTATTCCTGAAAGGCATATGAGGAACCTTGGCATCAAATTTACCCCTCTGAGTATAACCATACGTGGTCAAGATCCCCTAGTTAACATAGTCAAGATTCCCCCTCAATTATCGATAGCTACCCTATGGTTACCAGTATCCACAAGTTTGCACTTAGATAACTTCACTTTTGACATCACCAATGTATGTAGTAGTAGTGATGAAGAGGATACCATAACTCACAAAATAAACCTGGTTTACCCCAAACTCATTCATTATGACCAACGAGGGCCACTGATTCTAGGCACATTCAAAAATGATGAGGCACTCTCAAAATTCATGGGACTAAGGGAGATAGTACCATGTGGAGATAATAAGGCTAGATTTGACATTACACTAGACACAGATGCATATTATGAGGAGACGATTGAGTCCTTTAGTTGTACAAGAAAAATAATGAGAATAAGCTTGAGGTCTTCGAGTGAAAACCACAATGTGGTGCTCTCTGACCATAAAATAGTAAAAATAAAGGATGCATCCAATGGTGAAAACCTCTCTGAGGCACCAGAGGATGAAGGATTTAATCTTCCCCTCACTACACTTCATCAACAAAAATTAGTATTTCTAGCAAAACAGTGTAACCCCATTAATTTGGGAACAAAAGAAACACCTCACATCATTTTCTATGTTGAATCACTTATCATAGAAGACCAAGAAATCTTAGTGGAATTCATATGATAAATAAAGGTGAAATTCACATGGACCTATGCAAAAATGTCAGTTATTGATTCCAAAGTGGTAGTCCATCATTTAGCTGTGTATCCGGGGGAAAAGCCAGTAAGACAGAAGTTGAGAAAGATGCACCCCCAAATAGCCTTGCTAGTCAAAGTGGAACTATAGAAGCTCTTGGATGCAAGATCAATACACCTAATTGACTATCCAGAGTGGGTATCCAATATTGTACCTATTTCAAAACCAAATGGGGGCATCCACATTTGCACTGATTTCAAAGGCTTAAATAAACAATTTCTTAAGGATGACTTTCCACTACCCAACATTGACATGATAGTGGATATGACAGCTACCCAAAAGATGCTATCACTAATCGATGGTTTCTCAAGATACAACCAAATCATGATAGCAAAGGAGGATCATCACAAGACAATGTTCACATGTCTGTGGGGGACTTACTACTAGAATATGATGCATTTCGAGTTAAAGAATGCAAGTGCAACATACCAAAGAGCCATGATATTGATATTTCATAACATGATTCATAAAATAGTGGAAGAAGACGTAGATGAAATATTGGCTAAATCCAGGAAAAGACAAGAACACATAGCAGCCTTGAGTTCTATTTTTGATAGATTGGAAAAATATAAGGTCCGTCTCAATCCAAAGAAATGTGTCTATTGGGTGCAATCAGGAAAGCTCCTAGGATATATAGTGTTAATGAGAGGAATCAAGGTGGATCCCACAAAATTCAAGGTGATCCTCGATATGGAAGCACTCAAGACACTAAAGCAATCGAGAGGTCAACAAGGTAGGCTCCAATCCATCCATATATTCATAGTGCAACTAGCAGATAAACAGATCGCATACTCTCATATACTCCACAAGGGGGTAGCATAAAAATGGGATGAAAAATGTGATTAGGGATTTAACAAAATCAAAGAATACTTACTCACGCCACCAGTTTTGATGCCACCAACCCTAGGAAAACCACCGATCTTGTACATTTCAGCAACCATGGCAACTCTCGGTGATCTATTAGCTCAACATGATGAAAATGGAAGAGAGAGAGAGAGAGAGAAAAATATACTATATTAGGAGAACCATGGTGGGACACGAGCTAATATATACTCCTCTTGAAAAATATTGTCTAGCAATTGTGTTTGTAGGTCATCAAATCAAGTTGATCTCGAAGATAGATCCTCTCAAGTACTTACTTTCTAAAGCTACTCTCACAAGAAGGACAGCCAAGTGGGTCATGATACTGATAGAACATGACATTGAATATATGGAGCGTAAGGCCATTAAGGTACAAGCAATTGTAGATCAACTACTAGAGACTCCTATTTATGTAGAAAACCCACTTATTTCAGAATTCCCTAATGAATAAATTTTCAACCTAAGTGTTGCAGACCACTTGAAGATGTATTTCGATGGTTTTTACATGCAACACAGGTTAGGGATAGGAATTTTCTTCATAACTCCCCAAGGATACTACATACCCAAATCTTACAAGCTATCATTCCCATGCACAAATAATATAGAATAGTATGAGGCTCTCATCACAGGCTTAAGGATTGTAGTACAATGGTAGATCATGGCTCTAAAGGTATATGGGGACTCTTAGCTCATAATAAATCAAGTAAATGATGAATATCAAACAAAGGATGATAAACTGACTCCATACAAGAATTTTTTTAAGAGCCTCAAAAATTCATTCATTGAAATCATATTTGAACAAGTACCTAGAGCAAACAACAAAGCAACAAACATAATGGCTACAATTGGATCACTTTTGGAAATCCTATGCAATGTCCCAAAGCAAGAATTCTTTGTAGAGCATCTTCTAATACCAACATTCGAGGTACCAGAGTCTGAATTCATGTGTGAAATCATTCATCTCGGTGATCCCTGGTATCATGAGATTTACACCTACTTAAGAATAGGAGTATTTATGGTGCAGGAGCACCTAGACAAATACTAGGCAATAGGAAGTCTAGGTTCCATGTTTTTGTTTTATGCATTTGTATAAGGTCATGTTGACCATTGAATTGTGTTAGAAGGTTAGGAATAAGCAGTGGTCAGTAGTTGAAGATATGGAAGGGTTTCATGGGGTAAGAAATCAACTAGGATAAGTGGCAAGAAGCTGCAAAATGTCCCATTTTTGCAACTTTTCCATCTTAGGTTTAGAGAATGAGCGGCCAAGAGGTGGTTGATGCTGAGCTTAACTAAATTTGGACACCTATTTATGGTGAATTTCGAGCTAAGAGCAAGGTTGAATGTTTTTAGCAATGTACAATTTTCATGAAAGCAAGAAAAGATAGTGTTATGGAGTAATTTTTTTGTTTTTCTTGAGTTAGTGTATTGTTGGTCTTGATCAGACATTGTGTTTGCTGTAGAATGTAATGTAGTTTCTTTCCAAGCACTATGTGGTATAGTGGCAAGTTGAATTCATAGTTTCTTAGCTTGTTCTTAGATAGTTTTTGTTTTTTCCCTTGCTGATCAGTTTGGTGAACTGTCAACCATGGAGACTTAGACCTCTGTCTTCCACTATACCTAGTCTATATTCTATGGGGAATGAGGCTAAGCTCCATGCCTGTACATAGATTAGGTCTAGGAGTCTTTAGGGGTCGAGTAGTCATGAGGAAAGTCACTTCCTAGGCGAGCTTGGCAATGCCCGACTAGGAAGGATAGTGCAAAAAAAGCACCTAACTTGCAAGGCTGACCTCTCCTTGCAAAATCCCATGGTAGAAAGGTGGAAAGGAGCCTTACAAAGGCTTGGTTACAAGGAGGAGGTCCCAACAGTCCATTTGGGTGGAGAACCAAATAACAGTCCACTAGGTGGTCAGAAAATGGCTCCAAAAGGCCTAAATTTGCTAATTGGGTAGGACTGACCTGTGTACGGACAGTCAAGGAACAAGACCTTTGAAATAGTGAAGAGGTAAGCATCAGGACTAGAAATCCATTGAAGAGATTCAGGGTTCATTGGAGGAGATAGGATAGTTACTTCTTTCTCTCAGAAGAAAGGCCTAATTTGGGAAGCCTGAAAATTCGGGAGCTAAAACCCTAGGTGAGGGTTTGGAGGTAGCGGATGAAAAGTGGAGTTTGGTGAACCTACAAGCACCCTAGGAGGGATGTTGGAAGCCTATTGAAACCTTTCTACACCCCTGCAAAGAGCAACTGAAGGAATGGAGGAATTTAGCCTTTAGGGAAGATTAATGGCTAGGGAAAAGAATGGTAGAGAAAGCACCAAGACTGGCTTGGTTAGGGAAATGGAAATGATAGTAGGGTTGGCCAGGAGAACCAGGGGTGCCTAACTAGTATTAGGGCCTATAGGTCAAGGTGTTGGAGAGTGACACTATAGGGGTTCTTGAGAATAAGAATCCAGAGCATGGAACAGTGAGTGTTCCACCCAATCCTACCCTATCAAATTGGTATCAGAGCAACTTAAAGATTTGGGAGTGAATTTTGTGTGTCAGACCTGGAATCAAGTGGTTCCACAATCATGGTGATAAATTCTGAGTTGGAAAAGAAGGTTGAAGACCAAGAACAAGATAATAGAAGACTAAGGGAAAGACTAGCACAATTGGAGGAGACATTGAGTACTGTGCTAAATAAGGACGCTGAGGACAGCAATATGGTACCAAAGAAAGAAGAGGTTGTAGAGGAAGACAAGATCCCTGAACTTGACCCTATTCTACAAGAGGAGCCTTTCTTGAAGGCATTGAAAGCTTTGAGTGGGAAAGCACTTGAAGGCATACCATTGTTCAGTGGGAAGATGGAAGCCGATCTAGTCATGGATTGGATAGAAGGCATGGAAAATCATTTTGAGTGTGATGGAGTCACAGAAGCATAGAAGGTGAAGGTGGCTAAATCAAGATTGAGATGATCAGCTTTGACATGGTGGAAATTCATCTAAATAGAGAGGGAGAAGGAAGGAAAGAAACCCATCTCAACTTGGAAAGGTATGGTTGCAAAGGTGAGAGAAGCCTACATGCCTGATGATTATGAGATTCAGTTACACAAGAAGAGACAAATCCTAAGGCAGAAAGACCTAGATGTGAATACCTACATAGAGGAGTTCCAAAAACTTTGTATGAGGTCTAATGTTGTAGAAGATGAAAGCCTCAAGGTGGCTAGGTATCTTAATGGATTGAAATGGAACATTCAAGAGGAGATGGCTCTTTTAAGTCCAAATAAAGTACACGAATGCTATCAATTAGCTATCAAAATTGAGGAGAGAAGCAAGAGGAACCAAGATCAAGCTTCTAAAGGCAGAGGTAAAGGCAGAGATCAAAGAGGATAGCGAGGTGGCTACCAAGGGAAAGGTAATGACCAAAGAAACCAAGGAGAGTTCAAAGCCACAGATCATGGTAATGAAACACCTTCTAGAGGAGGGTATAACAGAGGTGGAGGTTCTCAAGGAGGATCAAATAGAGGAAGAGGAGCAGGCAGGAGTAATTCCTATCTTACATCCATGAAGTGCTATCATTGTGGTCAAGTTGGACACCCAACCTATAGGTGTCTGAAGAAAGCAACTTCATCAAGCAATGAGAAGAGAGTGGCTTAGACACAAGAGGACACCATGATTCCTAAGGCAACTAAGGTCAGTAATATTGAATCTGAGAATGGAGAGAGTTTGATGTTTAGAAGAGTCTTGATCAGACAACCGGTCAAAGAAGAACCAAAAAAAATTAGAGCTTTATTCAGGGTAAGGTGCAAGATACTTGGTAAAGTGTGCAAGGTCATAGTAGACTCAGGTTCAATAGATAATATTATATCAAAGGAGGTAGTAATGAAATTGAAATTGAAGAAGGTACCCCACACCAATCCCTACAAGGTCACATGGCTTAACCAAGGGCAAAGTGTTTTGGTGAATGAACAAGTAACGGTGGATTTTTTGATTGGAGGGTACAAGGACATGTTATTTTGTGATGTTTTACCCATGGATGCATGTCGTCTACTATTAGGTAGACCATGGCAATATGATAGGAGTCCCATGTATGATGGAAAGAAGAATATAGTTTCATTTAAGAAGGATGGAAAGACTTTTGAATTGCAGTCACTGTTAGAAGAGGATGAAGGATAGTCAAAGACACCAAGTGTGCTACTAAGTAGTGGGACAGAGTTCCTCAGCACCCTACATGAAGGTGGAGAAGGATATGTAGTCCTATTGCAATCCAAGGAGGAAGATAAGACTAAAAAACCAGTCATACCCGAAGCAGTCCAGAATTTACTTGAGAAGTACAAGGATATAGTAAGTGATGGAACACCTGCAACTTTACCTCCTAAAAGAGCTATTAGTCATCAAATTGACTTTATACCTGGAGCATCATTGCCTAACAAAGCAGCATATAAGCTTACACCAGATCAGAATTTGAAGTGGCCAAACAAGTGCAAGAGTTATTGGATCAAAAATTGATACAAAAGAGCATCAACCCATGTGCAGTACCAGTAGTTTTGGCAACCAAGAAGGGAGGTAAATGGAGGTTATGTATTGATTCTAGAGCAATAAATAGGATCACAATTAGATATAGGTTCCCTATTCCTAGAATTGAGGATCTAATGGATTTTCTTGGAGGAGCTCAATATTACACCAAGTTGGATCTCAAGAGTGGATACGATCAGGTCAGAATTAAGGATGGTGATGAATGGAAAACAACATTTAAAAAAAATGATGGGTTATATGAATGGAGAGTGATGCCATTTGGTCTCTCTAATGCCCCTAGCACATTCATGAGGCTCATGAATGAAGTGCTCAAGGATTTCACAGGATTATTTGTGGTGGTATACCCTGATGACATCCTCATATTCAGCAAGACAACATAAGAGCATTTAAAACATGCGGAGCTGGTTCTTAGAAGGTTGCAAGAGGAGAAGATGGCAATCAATCTATAGAAGTGTGAGTTCTTTAAACAAGAGCTTGTATATTTTGTATTTGTAGTGTCTAAGGGATCATTTAAGATGGATCCAAGCAAGGTGGAAGCAATCATAAACTGGCCTACACCAACAATAGGGATTGAGGTAAGAAGTTTCCATGGATTGGCTCAATTCTATAGAAAATTCATAAGGAACTTTAGTGGTATTTGTGCACCAGTCCTAGATACAATAAAAGGTGGATTGAAAACTAAGTTTGTGTGGACCCAAGCAGCTGAGAGAGGGTTTGAGAAACTGAAACAAGAGGTGGCAACTCAACCTATTCTTTTGTTACCTAGTTTTGACAAGTTGTTCACTATGGAATGTGATGCTAGTGGAGTGGCAGTTGGAGGAGTGTTGAGTCAAGAAGGTAGACCTATAGCATTCTTTAGTGAGAAACTCAATGAGGCAAAGAATAAATATTCAACTTATGACTTTGAACTTTATGCTTTGGTTCAATCACTTAGGAAGTGGAGACTTTACCTTCTACCCAAAGAGTTTGTAGTTTTTACAAACAATCAAGCACTCAACTATATCAACACTCAAGAGAAGTTGAGTAATAGGCATTTGAAATGGATGGAGTACATCCAATCCTTTACCTTCACCATCAAGCACAAGAAGGGGCAGATGAATAAAGTAGAAGATGCATTGAGCAGGAGGTTGTTGATACTACAAGAGATACAACTGAAGAGCATAGGGATTGAAAGCTTTAAAGATCTCTATGGGGAGGATGAAGATTTCTCAGAAGCTTATAAGGTATGTTTAGACTTTGAGAATCATTTTCATAGTCAATATGCTAAGTATACATTGCAAAGTGGGTTATTGTTTAAGGGGAATCAGTTATGTGTTCCAAGAGGGTCAATGAGGGAAAATATCATTCAAGAAAAGCATAATGGTAGTCTTAGTGGGCATTTTGGCATTAACAAGACTTCAGAACTAGTACAAAGGTTTTACTATTGGCCTAAGTTGGCAAGAGATGTCAGAAAGTATGTCGAACAATGAGTTGTATGTATGAAAGCTAAGGGAGGAGCTAGTAATGGTGGTATTTATCAAGCCCTACCCATTCCTAATAGACCATGGGAGTGTGTGAGCATGGATTTTGTGGTAGGCCTTCCTAAGACCAAGACTGGTTTTGACAGTGTGTATGTTGTGGTGGATAGATTTAGCAAAATAAGCCACTTTGTTCCTTGCAAAACTACTCATGATGCTAGTTACATAGCCCACCTTTTCTTCAAGGAGATTGTTAGGATCCATGGCTTGCCTTTGAGAATTTTTTCAAATAGGGATGTTAAGTTCATGAGTCATTTTTGGAAGACACTATGGCATAGATTGGGTACCAATCTATCATTTGGATCAGCTTACCATACTCAGACTAATTGTCAAACAGAGGTGGTTAACAGGGTGTTGGGTAATCTTCTTAGGTGCCTAACAAAGGAATATGGACAGACATGGCATATGGTTATCTCACAAGCTGAGTATGCCTATAATTATAGTGTCAACCGGACCACAGGAAAGAGTCCTTTTGAGGTTGTGTATGGGATGCACCCAAGGGGTATTTGTGAGTTCAGAGATCTTGGAGCTATGGAACATAGAAGTGGACATGCTGAAGACTTCAGTTAGACCATGAAAGAGATTCAGGAGCAGGTGAAGAAGATAGTCACCAAAGCTACACAAAAGTTGAAGGAGAAGGTAGATATTTCAAGGAAGGATGTGCAATTTGAAGTGGGAGAGTATGTCATGGTTCACCTCAAAAAATCCAAGTTATAGAAGGGAGTTTCAACCAAGCAATAGATGAAGAGAGTAGGACCATGCAAAATATTGGCCAAGTATGGGAAAAATGGATACAAGGTTGAGCTACCTACCGACTTAGGAATCTCACCAGTCTTTAATATAGCTGACTTGATCAAGTAAAAAGGATCAGTCAATGATGTGAACTAGAACAGTAGGAGATCTTCAAGGACATCAGCAATGTACCCTTACCTAATCCTGACAAGCAACAAGCTGAAAGGATCCTGGAGTCAAGGGTGCAAAAGTCTACAAGACACAAGGTGTACATGGAGCACCTTATTAAGTGGAAGAATAAGCCTAAATCAAAACCTACATGGGTACAAGAGGATCAATTCAAGAAGCTTGGCCTAGACATGTCATTGTTCTCTCCTTCTACTCCATGGTGTTTGGGGAGGGAGGGGGAGAATGGTGCAGGAGCACCTAGACAGATACTAGGCAATAGGAAGTCTAGGTTCCATGTTTTTGTTTTATGCATTTGTATAAGGTCATGTTGACCATTGCATTATGTTAGAAGGTCAGGAATAAGGAGTGTTCATGAGCCATCAGGAGTGGTCAGTAGTTGAATATATGGAAGGGTTTCGTGGGGTAAGAAATCAACTAGGATAAGTGGCAAGAAGTTGCAAAATCTCCCATTTTTGCAACTTTTCCATCTTAGGTTTAGAGAATGAGTGGCCAAGAGGTGGTTGAGGACGAGCTTAACTAAATTTGGACACCTATTTATGGTGAATTTTGAGCTGAGAGCAAGGTTGAATGTTTTTGGCAATGTACAATTTTCATGAAAGCAAGAAAAGATAGTGTTATGGAGTAATTTTTCTGTTTTGCTTGAGTTAGTGTATTGTTGGTCTTGATCAGATGTAGTGTTTGCTATAGAATGTAATGTATTTTCTTTCCAAGCACTGTTTGGTATAGTGGCAAGTTGAATTCATCATTTCTTAGCTTGTTCTTAGATAGTTTTTGTTTTTTTCCCTTGCTGATCAGTCTGGTGAACTGTCAACCATGGAGACTTAGACCTCTGTCTTCCACTATACCTGGTGTATAGTATATGTTGAATGAGGCTAAGCTCCATGCCTATACATAGATTAGGTCTAGGAGTCTTTAGGGGTCGAGTAGTCATGAGGAAAGTCACTTCCTAGGCGAGCTTGGCAATGCCCAGCTAGGAAGGACAGTGCAAAAAAAGCACCTAACTTGCAGGGGTGACCTTTCCTTGCAAAATCCCATGGTAGAAAGGTGGAAAGGAGCCTTACAAAGGCTTGGTTACAAGGAGCAGGTCCCAACAATCTATTTGGGTGGAGAACCAAATAAAAATTCATCGGGTGGTCAGAAAATGGCTCCAAAAGGCCTAAATTTGCTAATTGGGTGGGACTGACCTATGTACGGATAGTCAAGGAACAAGACCTTTGAAATAGTGAAGAGGTAAGCATCAGGACTAGGAATCCATTGAAGAGATTCAGGGTTCATTGGAGGAGATAGGATAGTTACTTCTTTCTCTCAAAGGAAAGGCCTAATTTGGGAAGCCTGAAAATTAGGGAGCTAAAACCCTAGGTGAGGGTTTGGAGGTAGCGAATGACAAGTGGAGATTGGTGAACCTACAAGCACCCTAGGAGGGATGTTGGAAGCCTCCTGAAACCTTTCTACACCCCTACAAAGAGCAATTGAAGGAATGGAGGAATTTAGCCTTTAGGGAAGATTAAGGGCTAGGGAAAAGAATGGTAGAGAAAGCACCAAGACTGGCTTGGTTAGGGAAATGGAAATGATAGTAGGGTTGGCCAGGAGAACCAGGGTTGCCTAACTATTTTTAGGGCCTCTAGGTCAAGGTGGTGGAGAGTGACACCATAGGGGTTCTTGAGAACAAGAACCCAGAGCATGGAACAGTGAGTGTTCCACCCAATCCTACCCTATCAATTTCCCACTGATATAACTTGAACCTTAAATGAGCCTTCATCAAGAAGTCTAATGAGCCAAGTTTTTGGCACATTTTGTGCATGCTTTTACAAATACTTTTCTAATTTTCATTATGCTAAAATAAAAATTTAGTGCAAATTATGAGACAAGACATAAACTTTTTATGCTTAATATAATAAGTATATTATGCTAAGTCTTTCCGTGATTATTACCTTGAAATGTTTTATTAGTTTGATGAATGCCTTATGAATTTGTGTGATGAAAAACCCTTCCTACAATCTCTACTGTTGAACTTCCTGCAACCATGTCTAAAATAATGTTTCTCTTAGTTCAACGCTTAATAAATTTATAAATGAAGTGATGGATCATCTTAAAGGTTGAGTGTGTTGAGCTAACTTTTGCCACAGGAATAGCTGTTAAGATATTTTGCAAGTACAACGTTTGAGGAAGAAATTTAGTTTCCACTTAAAGGTTGAAGACTAATTCAATAAAGACTAGTTTAGCAACAAAGAATAAGGAGGCAGTTTCAACTCATCCCCCATGCAAGAAGAGTGTTCCAGAAATCTAGCTCAGGCATCTTCATGGTGCATGAATCTAGGATGGTGGCACTTTAAGACTGATGAATCAATTTGACTTAGTTCTTGCATTACCATCCACCTCTTTACTTAGTTAGTTGAATGTAATAAAGACTTCCTATTTTATAAGGGAAGATTGGTTAGTCGTTAGATTCTATTTCAATAAATAGCCCATTCTCCTTTAGAGAAAGGGCTGGAAGATTGCTATTGCAATACATTTCATTTTTTAGAAATATAGTTCAAGATTGTGAGATATGTATTTGTCTATCCTGAATCAATAAAGTGTTTATGAAGTTTATAGTCTAATCTGTTGTTTAACTTTGGCACTACCTAAGGGGGCCCACTTAGGGAACTTTCAATCTTTTCATTTTGCAAGTTAGAATAGTTGCATTTCCTTTCATAAAGGTTAATGTGACTATTCCTACAGTTGACAGAAACATAGAGTTGTCAATTGTTCCTGCAACCACCAGATGCAGAATAGTTTTATCTTTCAGTTTTCATTTCCAAGAAAGTTTATCCAGTAAAGTTGTTTCCAATAATTCAAATTCTAGTATAAGCATCTTAGGAAATCATGCATGTGTAGGAAAGGTGATTAGTGCATATATTGTGCTGATGCATTTCAATTTTACGTCCCTAGGTTGATGATTAAATGAGATTCTTTCGCAGGTTATGACTGCTGGTTGTGATGCTTAATCCCTGAGTAGAGGAATTCGTGTTCCTAGTTATTAAGTTGATTAAAGAACACTACAAAGTCAACCAGCTTTGTAATCGTAGGAGAAACCCTTTATTGTAGGAGCATTGAAGGAACCCTATTGCATTGCTTGAATGTTGACGAAGCTCTGACTACTTTAACTAAGGTACACAATGGCATTTATGGATCACACTCGAGTGGTATGACCTTATCCAAGAAGTTGTTGAGAACTAGATACTACTAGCCCACAATGGAATGGGATGCACATGACTTCATTAGAAAATATTTGCAGTGCCAGTAGCATGGGGACCTTATCCATGCACTAGCTCAAGAGCTCCACCCTATTCTTACACCTTGGCCCTTTTCACAATGGGGGCTCGATCTCATCAAAAAAATCACCTCCACCTCATCCAATAGCCACAAGTTCATCATCACCATGACATAGTACTTTACAAAGTGGGTCAAAGCCATTGCCATGACCTACATAATAGGAAAGCAGATATCTAAGTTCATCCTGAACTACCTCATTTGTCGGTATGATGTCCCCCAAGCCATTATCTTAGATAATGGGACACCTTTCAAGAATCAGGATGTTCATGACTTATGTGAAAATTTCAATATCCAACATCACTTTTCCACTTTGTACCATCCCCAAGGCAATGGCCAAGCAAAAGCTATGAATAAAACCATCTTGAAAATCCTTAACAAGATAGTTAATAATGTTGGTCATCACTGGCATCTATAGCTAAATATTTATTTATGGGCCTATCATACTAGTATCAAAAAACCAACAGGTGCCACCCCATTCTCCTTGGTCTATGGATCATAATCCATCTTACCCATTGAGATTTAGCTCCCATCTCTGAGAATATCATTCCAAAACTTCATCACAGATGAAGAATATAGGGTCTCATGACTGAATGAGCTAGAGTTACTAGATGAATGGTGTAGGGATGCTTTAAGCCATCTACAGGTGTATCAAAACTGACTTAAACAGAGTTATAACAAGAAGATCAAGAGGTGGACCTTCCAAGTTGACTAACTTGTGCTAAATGAAAACTGGAAGAATGTGTCAAACCTAGAAAGAAAAGGTAAATTTGAGACCAACTGGATGAGACCTTTCATCATCACAACAAGCTATAAATCAAGGGAATATTAGTTATCAACACCAGAAGGAAAACCCCTGCAAGAGCCCATGAACAACTCCCATCTCAAAAAGTTTTATGCCTAAAATATTTCAAGGTATAAAACAAAAAAATACAAAAAAACTAGAATATTTCTTGAAAAATGGTCACCCCGATGAAAACTTGGTAAACAGGCATCTTGCTGACAACAAAAAATCAAAAAAAGGGTTGAAAATAGTAAAGAAAAATAAATCATCCTCTAGTGAAAACCACCTTGGTTGCTCTTTGGAGAAGTACCTTGGTGAAAACATGGAAAACAGGTGCCAAGAGTAAATAAAGCACTCTCCATCCACCAAGATCTTTAGGACTCACTTGTTCATTACATTTAATCTATCCTCTCGCCATTTGTTAGCATATGTACCATACCTTGATCTTGTATTCATATTATGTTCCACCCTAGTACTACTTGGCATATTCCCAAGATCAGTTTGTCCTACCAGTATCGAAGCAATCTATCACATCACACTAGGGGCATGTTTCTATATTGGCATCGGATCGGATTCGTGTATATTCTTGTGATCTTTTTTAAACATCAAAAATCTAAAAAATTCAAAAATCTATCAAAATCCAAAAACATTGAAAAATAAAAAATCCAAAAAAACATCCAAATCATTTCAAAATCCAAAAATATTCAAAAATCTCAATAATCAAAACAACCTCAAAACATTTCAAAAAACATCCAAATATGTCAAAAAAACCCAAAATGGTGCATCCATCCCATCTCGCTTTCACCCACAATAATCATTATTCCTAATAAATCAATCATCACCTTCATCCTTTGGTAAGTTAGTCAGACGCAAGTCTAGCAAGTTCAAAAGTGAATGCCTAATTGTTAAAGTCTCAAAGTCTAGGTCAGTAAGTTAGCAAGTTAATCAACTCAGAGTATCAATAGCTTATGATTGAATCAAAATCTTATCATCACTTAATCACAACATGTCCTAGGATGCATCCTTCCTGCAATGGACATCAACATCAGGCATCACCGTAGTTTAGTCTTGGCTAGCGGTACGAAAAACATTAGCTTGTTTGTTTACTTTATCTTTTCTTCAGATTGATCTTATTGCACTCATTCCAAGGACCTCTCGATGATGTCTAAATAGAAATATTTAGAAAGAAAGGAATGGGGCAACGATCATTACCTTTTTATCTGTTGTGCTTGTTGGATAATCTTGTAAAATAACCTTGGCGAATACTTGCTTTATTAGGTGTGTATGGAGGATTCTTTAGAGACCTTGTCGGCTATTACATTGTTAGGTTTTACCTTTCTATGTTTTAGTCCAATATGTTTGAAATGCCTAAAGTACACCCTAGTAAGGTTTATGTATGTCAGGTGTGAATAGGAATACTACTATCTATTTGTCGAGTCAAATTCCATCACACTACGTGCAACGCCATCCTGGTTCTTTATACCTTGATGCATTGTACATATGTATGTTATCAAACATAAGGAAAGTTATGCTCTTTATTTCTGCCATCCTTGGATAAGAAATACATCATCATTCATCTTCATATCGAATAAATTCTCAATGACTCATGAACTTGTTGGACTTTTGCATCTACTTTGATTCAAGGATCAATCCCTCTCATTCTTCTATCCTGTTTCATGCTAACAATGCATCCATCCTGCATCTACACTCTCATCCTACATAATCATGTCATATCATCATAGGACAATATCATCCATCTCATCCATTTCACATGCATGGCATAGTCATTTAAGTTGTTTAGGATAATATAGATTTTTTATTCTAAGCATCTTAAAAACAGCTCATTTACATCATCATTATCAATCTGTTAGTCTAACCATCCATACATCCATCTTGAATCTTTTTGTCATGAAATTGACCTCAAATAAACTTTTCACTCAATCTCTCGAGGGGGCAATGTACTAATGTACTTATTTCTATTGGGGCATCTGAAAAAAGTCAAAAAAAAAAAAATCAGTCTTGGCGGCATCATTCTTTGAACCAATGCAACAAATACATTGCTTCAAGGAGGGGAAAAATGTATACATGCAAAATTAACAATCACGCATCTAGTAATTTCCTCAGTATTCATATTTTAGTTAAATACATCAATTTTATTTAATTAAATCATAAATCAATCTTAAAGTCCCCCTTTAATTAAATAAATCAATTTTATTTAATTAACTTCTAAAATTCTTCATTTAAATTAAATAAATTAAATTTATTTAATCACTAACATTATCCACTTTGACTAAATAAATTAAATCTTTATTTAATAGTTAAATCTAAAATCATTTTCCTATCACTTTTGATTTATTTAAATCCTAAAAAACTAAGTCAAAGTCAAAATCAACTAATCTTCATCTTAATTAATCAAATCTTGATTAATGCTAACTCTAATTCATGCCCCATCCTCTAGCTTTTCCCACTTGCACAATAAATCATTCATTTTGATTTATTAAATCTTCATTTTCTCTCAACAAAGCATAAAAGTGGAATATTCCTCCATTTCAAATCTCCCTCCAAATGAGATATGTCCTTCCAAAAAGGCATTTATTTCATCTTACAAGTCCTTTTACCTTGAGACAAGTGGCCATAACTCAATTTGACTGTCTCTCCACCTTGTTATTTCACTAATTTCAAATTTCAAATAATAGCATTTATGGGCACATTCATCAAAACATGCACATCCTTAGCCCATTCACATGATGACATGTGGCGTATTCCTATTGGTTGATGATTAGTCCCACATTCCTCCACTTTGCCTCTTCTTCTCTCAATCTCACCTATAAATCAAAAGCTTTCTTTCATCATTTTCACACACAACTTAGAGAAAAGTTACTTTCTTCACATTGAGAGTTAATTTTGTCCACTCCATTGTCATTTGCATTTGAAGGCATTTTCATCATTATTTAGCTTATCAAGGGTTGGGAAAGGTTTACTTTCCACACAAAGAGTAGCACCAATCCACTATGGGATAGGTATACATTGTTCTTCTTTTATGCTTTCAATTAATTTGTTCAGTTATTTTGTTTATGAGGTATAATGTATTATTTCATAGAAGCATTATTTTATTTGTTTAGTTTTAAACTCACTATACTAGCAATTGTTTTGAGGTTTAAGCTATTTGTAGATTTATGGTGCTCACATAAACCTCACTTAACTAAGCCTTATTAATAATGCTAATTATATCGACCTTAAATTTCACATTTGGAGACAACACATACTTACATATTCCATGCACTTTTCTATAAAATTAATAGTATTAATACACATTTTTATTTAATTTATGAAAAGATATAAAATTATTCAATATAATATGTAAAAAACCTTTCTAAAGGTTATCTTTCTGGGTAATTATGATAAAAATTGAGATTATTCAAACTTTAATTAACATATAAAGAGTTTCCTATCTTAAGGCAATGGAGGGGGGCTTCCTGAAAAAATTAGTGGGTACTACTGAGATTTTTTAGGATTATTTTAAAGTGGGTGGTCTCATGAATTTTATTTTCTTGCATGTTCAATTCAACTAAGTACATAAATATATAATAATAAAAAATTAATTCACAAGAATTTTCACACTTCATATGATTGACAAGTGACAAAAAAAATTCTAAGTTGGTGGAGCAATTTCTAGCTCCACCCCTTTGCACTAGGTTAAGTTTTTGAGCCAAAAAGTAAGGGCTGCTATTGTTGAGGAAAAGATTCTAATTTATCCCATAGCATTTTTATTTTCTTTATAAGACCCCTGCTCCTTAAAAATAGATCCTCAAGCCCCTTCATAAGACCCCACCCTAAATCGAGTGAACTAAATTCTACAATCAATGATTGGCATTGCCCATATATACAATGCAAGAAAATATAAATATTTCTAGTTGTTGGATCTTTCACTATTTTATTTTTTATTTTTTGTTCACTCGTAGCGGGAGTGAGGTTGAAGTATAATCGAGCAGACGTGAATGACCGCATCTACCATGCTAAGAAAAGTGAGCATGAACTGCTACCAAATTGTGAGTCATGTCGGTCGTATGAGTTCGGAGTAGAAAGAAGTTTCTTTAACCATTTCTCTATTTTTAACTTATTAATTGTTTTCCCAAATGTATCCAATACTTTTGTTGGAGTTTATAGGGTAGTGCAATAAAACAAACCTTAGAAATTTTATTTTATAAATATAGTATATTTAATTCAAATATTATATATATATTTATTATAAATAATTATATTATAAAATGTTAAAATTTATTACGTTATATTATAATTGTATTTTTATTAATTATAATATTAATATTATATATTATTAATAACATAATTATAGTTATGTATTATTGATAATTTTATTTTAAATTAGTATTATCTATGATATATTTATTATAAAGTTAATATATTATTAATTATGGGATAGGGAGGTTAGTTTGATTGGTTAAAGAATTTGTTGTAAGTAAGAGGTCACAAGGTCTAATCTCTCTTGATCTTTGTGGTATAGGAGGGTGAGTTCCTAAAAAAGTAAAAGTACCATGTGCAAAAAACTTACAGTAAGCACTACACAATTTACTAGTCATATGAAAAAAGTACCATGTGCATTAACTTCATGTGAAAGAAGATTACCATGTGCACTACTTATAGTATTAATAAATCTAATATTATTTATTTATAAATTTTTGGTTAGTAATTATAGTATTAATATTTTATAAATTAACAATAACATAATTATTGTTATATATTATTGATGAGTATCTTCTAAATTAATATTATATATAATATACTTATTATAAAGTTAATGTATTAATAATTATAGTAAAACAACTATTAATAATATTATATATGATATTTATTTATAATATCATTTATATAATTTTCAAATAGAATAATAGGATATTATCTTGTATTAATTATAATGGTTAATAATCTATATTATTTATAGATTATAAAATAACATATATATAAATTGAATATATGAACTATATATAACTATAATTTAATATTTTCTTTAATATTATATAAAAAATTATACTATACATATTGATTGTATATCATATTATAATTTTCATTTAACAATATATATTATATGAAATTAGTACTTAGACTTTGTGATGGAGCATGCAATGAGTTTAATCTTGCAAGTGGCCAATTTGAGTCATGGGGTTATAGATATTGAATTATACCTAAGTCGGTGCTCTCTATGTAGTGAATAATATTATAAGTTGGTGATTCAAATGGTTGAAAGAGAATTGCCACCTTCTACTAAATCTAGCACTCTCCTTATCTATCAAGACGTTTGTTTCTTTAAATGCAAATATAAAAAAATAATGTATTCCAATCACACCCACATCCCAAATTTACATTGATTTTTACATGGCACAAAACATATATCTAAAGACAATGTTACTTACTGAAGTGACTAAAAAGTGGACATTCAAAGCATTTTGAAAGGAATAAATGGGAAGAGTTCTCTAAAACAACCGTTGTTCAACTCTTCCCATGATTCGAAACAATCCTTGCAAAAGATGAAAAATATTTTAAAGAAATATTTTGGAGTGAACTACTAATATAGAAACCATTTCCTAGCATTCACAATTATCTTGGATAATCAAAAGATCAAATTATAGTGAAATGGGATATTTTCTCATGCAACTATCATCCATAGCATGTGCAACACACACAAACAAAACTAGTTGAAGAACTTGATGTTGGAACTCCTTCTAATGAGGGAGATGTAATGCAAGCTAAAAACCAAAGTGAATGGAAAGTCTTGTCTAGTTTATACCTAGGCCTTAATTTTCAACTAGATGAACTTGACATGTTTGGTCAATGTGAAATGGATCTAAAAAATGACTAAGGAGATACTCACTTAAATCCACTACAAAAAATTATAGCTACTATTTTTGTTGACTCCAACCACACAACAATTCAAGTCCACCATGTTCTCAATCAACACATCCATAATGACCTATCTTTGCAACAAAAATAATTTGGTAGAGTTGTGTCACATCGATCTATAAAAAATTTGCAACCATCACTAAAACTAATTTTTCAAGGAACTTCGAAAACTAGAAAGTCAAACCTAATAACAAGCATCAAGTATTTTTTCTAAGAAGGTTATGGATTTATTTAACTCACCCTTAGAGGCCTTTTTTGGTTCAATCTCTTTTTCTTGTAGTATGTTGTTTCTGACTAGTTTTTGTTTGTAGTTCTTTTTGTCTAGTTGTTTCTCGTTGATTGGTTGTGTTGGACCAGTTTGTTTTGCTGAGCTATTTGGATCTATTTAAATTTTTTAAGGGATTAGAGCCCTACCCTACTTATCTAATAAAAAATGAGCATCAAGTCTTTTCTCATCAGTTAAGCCTTAATTGGCCAATCACCATTACTTCTTATGCACCTACAACTGTTAGAAAATTAAACATAGAAACATTGACAATTAAATCTACCCTTCTAACATCAATTAAAGAAATTCCCCCTACAAGGAAAAACACTTGCAACCTTCAAAGAAATAATATACTTCAATTCATATATTCTTATAGATAAAATGAGCTTCATTGGTCCAAAGTTGCTACAAAAAATTGATATGACTTTGCATGAATTTTTTTCTAATCTTAACTAAATCCCATTTGGAAGAAAATAAATCATGATATTTGATGACTTAGGCTAACTACCACTAGTGAAGGACATCTTTATGTAAGGGAAAACTATGGCACAACTTAACAACCATTATAAAATTGAACAAAATATTTTGTCTAAGTGGTGAGGAGCCTCCCTAACTTATTTTTCATACAATTCTCTCAAATTTATTGAATGTCAAACCTACAGATGTAAATTAGAAAGTTATAATATAACATTCAATATAATTGCTAACATCTACAGAGTAATCTACTTCCTTATCCTTCATGCATCTAATTCTTAAAAATGAAATGGCCTCACTACATAAGAGGCATATGTTGTTCTATTTAGAAATACATGTTTTCTTGTCCATTTTTGAGAAGCTTGGGGGCTCAACATGCTCAAACCCATATGAATAAAAATTTGAATCTAAGATCCCCTTGAGTGTTGAAAAAGAGGTTATGTTGTGCTCAAATTTATGGATAGAAAAATGTCATCTAAATGGTGCACTTGCAAATGTTAAAATAATTGTATACGAGGAGAATGAAAAGCCTCCCTCTCCTCCTCTCCACACCCCTCTCTCTCTCTCCATCTCCATTTCCCTTACGTCTCTATTGATATCTTCCTTGATATATATTTATCATCTTATCCCCCTCTCTCACACTCTTCCCCCATCTATCTATCCCTCTTTCTATTCCTATCTCTCCATTTCTCTCCCTATGTCCCTATTGAAAATATAACATGAGTGTCTTGGTAATAAAGCATGATTAAATTCCTTATTAAATGGTTTTTTTCAATTTTATTTTAATCCCTATAAATTTATGCATTGTTGACTTGAAGCTATCACTTATCCATTGAGAATTGTGTTGCATAGACAACATCATTTAATAAATTGCCTACAAGATATGGAAATATAGAGATAGAGATAGTGACATATATATATAGAGAGAGAGGGGGGGAGAGGAGAGGGAGAGATGGGAATAAAAAGAGAGGGAAAGAGTGAGAGATAAAGGAGGTGGTGGAGAAAAAAAATAGATAGAGGGAGAGAGAGAGATAGAGAGGGGATAGATAGAGATAAGAAGGGATAAATGGAGAGAGAGTGTGTGGGTGAAAAATATATAGATATGGAGATAGGGAGGGAGAAATAAGTTGTGAATGTGTGTATGTGTGAATGAGAGAGAAATAGAGAGGGAGATAGATATATATAAATAGATAAAGAGGGAGGGAGAGGAAGGGAGAGAAATATATAGGATGAAAGAAAAGTAGAGAGAAAGAAAAAATGATTGATAGGGAGAAATGGAGAGAGATGGATAGAAAGAGGGGGAGATAGATTGATATATAGATAGATAGTGCGAGATAAGAGAGATTCACTGCACATGGGTCTCTTCATTCTCAAGAGATCACCGGGGAATGAAAGGACCTTATCCACCTCAACATAAAGAAATTAAAAAGGAAATAGCTATGTTTTAACTTTCATAGAAAACTACTTTAGACCCTGAGGGAGTGGAACCTCCGAATTTTTTCCTTTAAATGAGGATCTCTCGGTCAAAGGATGACAATGCAAATTTAGGACACTAGTGTGACGTGTTGATGTCCAAATAGAGTGTTTGCATCCTAAGAAACAAAAATCTTAGGATCTTAGGTAGGCAGAATAAATTCCCACTTCCTAACTTGGATCTAGGGTCTTCTAAAGAAAATAATCAAATAGAGAATAGAAACTTCAGGTAAGGCACAAAGAGAGCTCGGAGAAATATTACCCTCAACCCAACATTTGAGTCTATACTCCAAGCTCTGCCTTGTAACCTACACACAAAAGAACAAGGGGAAAAGGTTGGGGATATATAGGGCCTACCTTAGTGATACCCCAATTTTGGTGTTCCCACCTCCACAAATAGCCATATAGGAAAGGATTATAAATGAAATAAACAAAGCATGCAGTGAAAGAAAAACTCACTTCAAGAGTAGAACCTACACCAGTAAGTAGTAAGTAAACAAGTAGAAGGGAAAGAGTGAGAGAGATCATTACCCACATGCCTAGACCCTCTCTAAAGCACACAGATGCACTATTGAGTGCTTTCTTGTGAGCTTTCGTTGTTGGAGGGACCTCAGTCTCACATGGATTTGTTTGTGAGAGTGCTACTATCAAGAATGAAAAGAACTCAAGAGTGAAAACTAAAGAGAGCTTGACTGAATGAATTGAACCCCAAAAATGAGAGTGAAAGAGGATTTTTTTTGTGTGCAAGGGTGACAAAGGGTTGTTACACTTGAAATATGAGTGCTAAGACATGTGTTGACAGAGTCAAGATTTGAGATTCCTTATTTCAAACTTGCAAAACTGCCAGGATGATAGCACACCGCATAGATGTCTACACACAACATAGGCATCAAAGGCCTCAATTTTGAGGAAACATGTCATTAGGCTTTTGTTTCTTTGCCACTGGTTCATATGGAGTCAGAATAATGAAATTTAGACTCATGAGATTTTTGTCATTAATATTCTAGAGTGTCATAAATTCTAGGAACAAGTGCTAAAATGTGGAATTACCCTTAGGTATAATTTTGAAACATTACATTTTTCTTGCACTTTAGTGGACTCAATATTGGGAAAAATTGTCACACTAAAGTAGAGAAGAAATTTTCTACCCAAAATTTGAATTTTTAGAGATTTTGAGTGCAAAAAAAAAATGCCTTAGAGGTTACTGAGGTTGAGCTAGCTAGCATCAAAGGTGCCCCCAAAAACTAATCTCGATAAGAAGCAATAGAATGGGTTGTCTAAAATCACATGAAACTTTAATCTGCAAAATTCAAATTTTAGTTAGTTTCAAAAATGGAAAGAAGCTACAACAGTGAGAAGAATGATCAAGAAAAAATTGATGGTTCGAAGGAAACATATCGTAAAGAGGTGACTATATGCCCCCTCCTAATTTTTCCCCCAATAGGTGGGGTAAATTCAAGCGAAATCAGGGAGCCATAAACTGCAAGAAAAATGGGCCCGGGGGACTATATATAGCTAGGCGAGCCCCTAGAAGGGTCATTTTCACCATTCACTACACATAAATTGTTGACTTTTTTGAGAGAAAATTCAGAAAAATACTAAGCACAAGAGAGTATGAGGCACCGAGACTGGAGTAGCTAAGGGATTCACCAAAGGTGATGAGGTAGACCACGTAGGTCTCAAAACCTCTTTTTTGGTGAATTTTTGCATGTTTTAGCCAAGTTTTTGGCACATTTAGCTATGCAAGCATATTTTTTCAGTGCTACCATCTAAAAGACACACTTTTGTCTAGTTTCTATGTTATAGTCCCATATCTATTATATCATCACAAGGACATGTTAGCATCCTCGGGGCATTAATGGCAGACCAGAACATATGTGTGACACACAAATGTCTGTGTGGCGTGCCAAATTCTTTAAAGATTTTTTTACTTCAGATTTTCGCAATATCTCATGTTTTGAATTATACTTTTTTTACTTCTTGTAGGACTATCCTTAGATTTAGGATCATTCAGGTGAATGAGCATAGTGGTTAGTCCATTAGTAGAGGGATCACCTTAGTGACAATGAGGTCACACATCTGCATTAGGTCAGTCTCTAGCATTCATTCACCATGCCAGAGATGCGGTACCATAAGTGTATGTTGATGACCCTGATAAATCAACTTTCTAGTTTCCTAATGGGGAGATGAAAATCACATTGGAGGACATGTATCAGATTCTTGAACTACCCATCTATGGACGACAGATGCACATCAATGATGCTCGATCAACACGTGAGTGATGAGAGGGTGTCCTTTACTTCTCAAGGTTGATTGACGGTGGTGATGGTATGAGCCATATCTACATACACTGGTATCACTAGGCACAAACTACTACACCGTTGCTATGTCGAGTGATGGTCATGACTATGGCCTTCTTAATCATGCTAGAAGGGTGAGACTCTCACCTACATGGGGGCCTTGTCCATACTATTCATGAGATGGTCAAGCATCAAAAATTCTTTCCCTAAGGACACAACATGTTGGTGCACTTGTACTACAAGTTGGGGTGTTTCCTTCATTATGAGTACTACAACATCACAATGTTCACACTAATGTAGGTGTGGGCATTCATTGACATCATGTCCATGAGGTTGATCAATTCCCTTCAATAAAAAATGTACCATATCCCCATGGCCCACTAGTACGATGTCACAAGATGGTGGAGACATGGATATCTACAATTTTGGCACTTGCAGTTTCATACAGTTGCTCTACATTGGGTCAAATGGAGACTCTATTGCTATTTTAGATGGCTAGATGATAGAAATTATCTAAGGAACCTCCAATGTGACCATTTTCTTATAGGTTGTTGCGACCATATTATTTTTCCATACTACTAGAGATGGGTCATGCAGTAGCATGGTCGTGTACAAACTATTCCTCTTGATGTTCCCACATATACATGGGCCTTCAGGAGTACGAAGAGAGATGAGAACCATACTTTCCCCACCATTATCGATTTTGTTCCTTCAGATGATGATGATCCTAAAAAAGATTTGTCGCCTATAGTGTTGGAAAATAAAGTTGACATGAATACAAATTTTAGAGGGTGGTAGGATAGGCACCATCCTCATCCAATGTTCGGTGAGGATGCCCCTGGAAGGGATCTTGGCATGGATACATAATATAGTAAGACACATTTATGTATGATGTTCATGCACACACATGGTTATATCATAACACAATTTTTTTTATACTATGTTAATGAATAATGTCAACATATGCAGTGCTACTACCCTTAAAGAGTGAACACCACACACATGGCACATTTAGAGACTACACATAGTATCAACAAAGATGTATCACATTAATAGGATCTTTTAGAAGTATTCCATCCATAGACGATAATCCATAGGCACTTGAACCATACACATAGATGATAATGTAGGGGCCTAACTAGTTAGGACAATATTTCCCCCTTTGATCAGGCAGTGCATTTACATTTCTCTAATTCTCGTAAAGGACCAGGTCTCCAAACATAAAAGTCTAGGAAACACACTTTGATTATACTATATTGATAATGATCATTGAAAATATTTAAGATGATCGAGGGCCTACAATCCATGCTCATCAAGCATCTCTAGCTGATGCAAACGATTCGCTTGATAAGTTTCATCATCAATTACCCCTTTAAGGGAAATCCACAAAGATGGAATCTCCAATTCCAAAGGCATGATAGCTTTGGTTCCATACATGATGTTTTAAGGTGTCATCCCATTCATTGTACAAACACTCATGTGATAGGCCCACAAATCATATATTAATTGAATATGACAATCCTTACCATGCTTATTAACCATTTTATGAAGTATGATCTCAAGAGTCTAATTAGATACTTTTTCCTAACTATTAGATTGTGGATAGTAAGGTGTAGAAAATCTATGTTGAATGTGAAACTACTCTAAGAATTTCTTTAGTTCCTTGTTCTTGAATGGCTTACCATTTTTAGAGACAAGTGTAGTAGGAAATCTGAAATGAGAAATAATGGTGTTCAAAAGAAAACTACAAATAGCTTCAGCATTAGTGGATCAAAGTAGAATGGCTTCAACCCACTTTGTGAAATAATCTATAGATCGATAATGATAAAGACATGTCCCTTAGAAGAAGGAGGTGATATTTTTCCAATAATATCCTACCCCAATTTCTCAAATGGCCAAGGAGAGGTCTAATTCTATAACTCTTGTGTGGGTATGTGAATAAGATGTTTATGTTGTTGACATTGCATGTAGTTTTCAACAAAATCAAAGGAATCTTGTTCCATCATTTTCCAAAAGCATCCCATGTGTACCAACTTCCTCATCAAACATTTACCACCAAAGTATCTACTCCCAGAGCCTGAATGGGCTTCTTTAAGGGTGAGGGGTATTTCCACTTTAGTGAGACATCAAAGTAAGCCATTATAATATTTTTGATAGAGAACATCAGATAAAATAACATAACAAGCTGAAATATTTCATGTGCGAGTGTGATCATTCTTCATCACATCATTGGGAAAATTTCTAGTCTTTAGGCAGTTGGTAAATATTAGAGAACCATTTCTCGATTCCATGTGAGAACACACAAAGGTGTCAGATTCAAGTTGGTCAAAAATAGCTAGGGTTCGGTGAACTTGAACCAAAAAGTGGTATTCTTTTGTATGTTCATCTGAAGAGACTAGGGATGCAGTGCTCACCATGGTATTTGCATGTCGATTCTCCTTCCTAGGGATATTGTCTATTGTGAAGGAAAATAATTTATTAAGCAAGGACAAAGCAAGGTCTTGATATCGAGATAGTTTACTTTGCTTGGCTTGATATGTTCTTGTAATCTAGTTGACAATGAGCTTAGAATCACCCAGTATGTCGAGATGTTTTATCTTTAGTGCAATCACAACATGCAAGCCAACAATGAGAGCTTCATACTCAACGATATTATTAGTATAAGGAAACTTGAATCAAAAGGAGAGATGGACCGATTTACCTTCAAGTGATATTAGAACAACACTTGCTCCAAAAACTTGTGTGACATCTTGAACCATTGAAGTAAATTTTCCACTTGAGGTCATAATTGATCACAAAAAATGTTCTCATAAGGAAATAAGTCCAAACACGAGAAAGAGCGAGATGGAGTGTTTTCCAATTAATTGGAAACAACCTTACATTTTATTGACTTCTAAGTAATGAACTTTATGTCAAACTCAAAAAGTAACATCACCCATTTTGCTAACCTCCTAGCAAGGTTGGTACTAGAGAACAAATTCTTTAGAAGGTCACCTTTTACAATGACATGTGTTTCAACATGGAGAAGGTAGTGCCTTAGCTTCTATGTAGAAAAGACAATAGCAAGGAATTGCTTCTCCATGGAGGAATAACAATTTTTGTAATTGACTAGAACATGACTAATGTAGTAGACTGCTCTCTCTTTCTCGACATCATCATATTGAGCCAAAAAATCTTCCAAAGCATATGGTGATGTTGTGAGGTAAAGAAAAAAGGTTCTATCTTACATAGCTAGCATCAATACATGAGCATTGGCCAAATATGCTTTGATTCACTCAAAACATTTCTCGCACTCTTCATCCCATATAAAGAAAACATATTTCTTCAACAGATGAGTGAAGGGAAGAGTACAATCATCCAATTAAGATATGAACCTATGAATCACCTAAATCTTCCCTTGTAAACTCTGCAATTTAGTAATATTCTTGGGTGAAGGAATGTTAACAATAGCATCAGTCTTATTTTTGTCAACTTCAATTCCACTGTGAGAGACTATGAACCCTAGAAGTTTTTCTATGTCTACACCGAAAACACACTTAAGAGGATTGAGTCTCATCGTATAGTGTCAAAGCCTCTCAAAATTAAGACGAATCTTCTTCACATGATATTGATGGGCTATAGATTTCTCCAAGATGTCATTAACATAATCTTCTAAGATTTTATGAAGTTAAATATTAGGGTCATCACCCGTTGGTAAGTTTCTCCTATGTTCTTTAGCCTAAAGGGCATGACCACATAACAAAATGTATCCCTAGGGGTAGTGAAGTTTATCTTGTACCGATATTTCAGATTAATACAAATCTAATTGTAGCCTGAGAAGCCATCTATGAAGGACAAGGCATGGCTTGCAGATAAATTAACAACCATATCTATATTAGGTAACAAAAAATTATCCTTAAGGGATGCCTTATTAAGATCACAAAATTAAATGCATATGTGAATACTACCATCAAGTTTACTAAAAATGACAATATTCAAAATCCAAGGGGTGTAATCAATTAGATAGATAAAGTCTACTTTTAATAGCTTCTCTATCTTAGTCTTAACCATCAACACTACCCTAGGATTGATATTTCAAATTTTCTACTTAACTCGCTTAGTGTCAAGATATAGGATGATATTGTGAACCACAATAGACTCATCAATATCAGGCATGTCCTAATATTTCCAAGAAAATGTGTCAGGACGAGAATGTAAGAGGTCAGAATGTTCTTTAGCTTCTTCGAAAGGAAGGCACTTTCCAACCTTGATCACTTTTTCAGAAAATTTGGGATCCATAGAGATTTTAGTATTATCTCCCTTGAGGAGAGAACTACGATCTCCAAGATGCAATATTGGAACATCATCATCAACATTAGATAGATGATCCTCCTTGTCAACACTCATGATAGATTCTCTAAAGTACATTTTTTTATGCAAGTGATACTGGAATCATCTCTTGTGATGAAAAGTGGGCAAAGGGGAGTAGGCACCTAGGAATTCCTGAACTACTTCATCTAAAGATAAAACATCTAAAGGGGTTCTCTCAACTTTCCCCGTATCCTCTAGCAATTCAAGATGGACCAAACTCACTGGTTCAAATAAAATCATATAAACACCCTACCAAGGTTTTTGTTTTTATTTTTCAATAGAGCACTCCAAACCCAAATAACTCTTTCCTAACTTAAACTGAATAGGGACTTGGATTCCTTGCTTGATACACCCTAGGCCCTTCTAGATGTAGCCATATCTTGAATTAGGTTCATATTTTAAACCATATCAAGTTTGTAATGCTTTGAGAGGTGGTGGCTCCACATAGAGGATTTCATTCCACCAATGAACATCCGACACATCCACAAGAGCATTACCACCTTCTTCACTTGGTTCAAAAAAATTACCCTCCTTTGCAAGAGTGGGACTAATCTCCTTAGTAGGGGAAGGGATGGTTTCCTAGATAGGATCACAATTCCCTTCATCAATGGGACTATTGTCTACTTTTATGCTAGAGGCATTTGGGAAGTCTAGATGAGTAGGACTCGCTTTGTATTTTTCAATGAAGAATCCAAAGAATTCTAAGGCGCCCCAATCATCACCAAGGAAACCATTTGATTTGGAAGAAGAAGAAGACTGGGAGGACTTAGTACTTTCTGCTTTACATGGCTCATCTTTAATGACATTCATTGTAGGGACAACCTCCATAGAGGGTATCACCATGGAACACATCATAGAATCAATAGTCAAGGATGGGATATAATTCTTAAGAGTGAAAACAACTGAAGATCGATCAACAACCACTAGCTCACAAAGGTGAACAACTTCTCAATCAACTTTAACTGTGACAACCCAATTATCGCAACAAAATTTAAATAATGATGTAAAGTATAGGTTATGGCACTCATAACATGAATCCATGGTCTCCTCAAGAGAATATTGTATGGTAAGGGATCCGACATCGCATTAATCAAAGTAGGTAAGGTAATGGGGCCTAGTTGCGAAGGCAGTATTATAGTAATTAGAGCTTGACAGTCAATACTATTGAACTTATGAATGTACAAGGAAGAAGTAGCTATGGAAGATGAATCAACTTTAATCTTGGGTAGTAGGTCAATACTGCAAATTTTGAGAGCCGAATCAGTTTCACTGAGAGTACACTTAATATCAATATTATTAACATTAATTATAATCATCAAGAGATCCACTTGTTTCTACACATCTAGAGGTGGGAGTTCTTGTAGATGAAATGCAATATTTGGTGAATCTGCACGAATATGAGCCAATAGTGCATTAACATACATAGGCCTAGCAAAGGCGGGCAAGAGGATCTTTTGCAAGGATTCCTGAAGCATTTCTTGATAAACAAGAGCGGTTTGAAGTAAATCTAAAAGTGAGATCCTAGTCGAAGTAACACAGAGTTGCTCAACAAGATCATAATCATCTAGTGCTTTAATCACAAATTTAGGTACTGAAGGAAGGATTGGTTGAGAAGGAGATAAAGAAGTAGGAACTTGAGTGGGTTGATACATAGGAACAAAGGGTTGTTGATCCAAGTTTTTTTGGTTTATTCTTGTATTATATATGTTCCGAACAACATTATACAAAGTGGAGACTGTAGCTTTTACAAAACTTAAGTATAATTCTAGTGAATCATCTTGATATGAAACCTCATAGAGATAATAATTCTCTCTAGAAGAAGAGCTAGCTAGAGTCACGTAAATGATGGGTTTCTTAGGGATTGGAGGAGCCACAAAGACCACAACTACATTTATTTACTCAACTTATGGGGAGGAAGTTTGCACGAAAAGTTTGTGAATAGAGGAGGACACTTCAAAAAATTCATCTAGAGAATCATCCAATATATCAAAATATTCCTTAGACAAAGTGTTATTGTGATCACATGGGCCTCTTCATTCTCAAGAGATCATAAGGTAATGAACTTCCCTTATCCACCTCAGCATAAAAAAATTACAAAGGAAATAGGTATGTATGAACTTTCAAAAAAATCTACTTTAGACCCTGAGGGAGTGGAACCACTAGATTTTTTCCTCTAACAAAGGAGCTCTGAGCCAAAGGATGGCAGCACAGATTCAAGATTCCAGCATGACGTGCTATCATCCAAATGGCATGCTAGTGTCATGAGAAATAGAACGCTCAGGAGCTTAGGTGGGAAGAATAAAGTCCCACTTCCTAACTTAGATCTAAGGTCTTCTAAACAAAATAATCAACTAGAGAGTGAAAATTCAAGTAACGGAAAAAGAGAGCTCAAAGAAATCTTACCCTCAACTCAATGTTCGAGTCTTCACTCCAAGCTCTGCCTTGCAACCTACACAAAAAAGAAGAATGGGAAAAGGTTGGGGCTATATAGGGGCTTGCCTCAATTAGACCCTCATTTTGGTGTTCCCACCTCCATGGATAGCTAGATAGGAAAGATTGTATATGAAATAGATAAAGCATCCGGTGAAAGAAAAACTCACTTTAGGAGTAGAACCTACACCATTAGTTAGTAATTGAACAAGTTTATGGGAAAGAGTGAGAGAGAGAGAGCATTACCCATGGGCCTAGACCCTCTCTAGAGCACACAAACACATCGTTGAGTGCTTTCTTGAGAGCTATGATTGTTGGAGAGACCTCAACCTGACATGGCATTCATTTGTGAGAGTGTTGCTATCAAGAATGAAGAGAAATCAAGAGTAAAAACTAAAGACATCTTGATTGAATGACTTAAACCCCCAAAATGAGAGAAGAAGAGGAGTTTTTGTTGCTTACAAGGGTGACAAAGAGTTTTTACACTTGAAATTTGACTATTAGGACACGTGTTGAGAGATTCATGATTCAAGATTCCTTATTTTAAACTTGGAACACCACCAGGATGATAGTGTGTTGCGTAGACATCCACGCATCATGTAGGTGTCCAAGGCCTCAATTTTTTAGAATTGTGTCATTAGGCTTCTATTACTCCACGACTAGTCAATATGGAGTCAAAATCGTGAAATTCTGACTCATGGGGTTTTTGTCATTATTACTCCAGGGTGTCAAATTCTAGGCAAATCTTTAAAATTGTGGAATTTTCCCTAAGTGCAATTTTGTGATATTATAGATAGATAGATAGATATAGTGGGAAATATAGAAGGGGGAGAGAGGTGTGGAAGGAGAGTTTAGGACATAGAGATAGAGGAGAGAGATATAGATGAAGATAGATATAGAGAGGGAGTGGGATGGAGCGGGAGAGGGAGAGGGAGAGAGAGAGGGAGAGCCCAAAAAATGTCTATATAAGATCATTGATTCATTGTGGCCAACAAAAAATCCCACTTAAAATGGCATGGGCATTAACATTATATAAATCACGAGTTCTTACATTTCAAAGGGAAACAATTTACCTTTGCAATATCAACCACCAAGGTTTTGACATTCACAGCTATTTCAAAAGTTTGTGAACTTGGACATCTTTGCATATAGCTTTCCTTGATGTTCCAAAGATATGCATTCATATAAAAAAGCCCATATATTTCTTGTTGGAAAAAGGAAGAGTGATTGGTGTCATTATCACATCCAAACACTTGAAAGACTATATTTTTAAGAAGAACTCAAGCATTGTTCAATAATTTATTTAATTGTTTTTTTAGCTACTTAAGACTTCATTTATACAACTGCGCATACATTTTCATATTATTCCCTTTATTTAGTTTATTTCAGAGTAACTATCTTCCTTACCTCCAGTTTTTAAAACAAAAATTATAGATAAATATAAAATATATATTAAGTTTATTTTATTGTACTATTTTGAGATATTATTATATGACCTAATTCTAAATTTCAATTTAATGACAAATTTTAAATACTTTCTTTCTTAAATATATGAAATTGACGTCACAAATTTTTATTCAAGACAACTCATTCACAAAATTGTATGCATATAAATGCAAAAAAAATAATATGTATTCAATTATATGTAGAATTTTTAAAAAATAATAATAATATGTGCATTCATTACTCCCACTTTGCTCAAATATTTACATTCCCACAAAAAACTAGCAAAAATGTATTCTAGATTATTAACAATTAACTTTATTTCAATTTTTTGTATATATCAAACATCTATGCCTGTATAAGTTATTCATATATATCAAATAAATTGAAGTTGATTTTTATTTTTTTGCAAGTTCAATTTCTCCAATGAAAATCCAACTTTATCTAATGTACAAATTTGACCTATGAAAAAAATGACAATTTTTTTTTATTATTCTATGTATGCTCTATGTCCCAATTTGAATTGAATTATATAAGTTTACAAAATATTCTTTTAATAATATATACATTTCATATATATTCTCTTTTAATAATATATCCATTTCATGTATATTCGCAATATCACTTTTATATATATAGAAAAGAATAAATGTATTCAATTTTATGTAAAAAATTATTAAATTTAATATATTCATTGTTTATTAAAAAAAATCAATTCCAAATATAATAAAGACAAATATATAAAATAATTCATCTATTTCATCTTCTTGTACAAATAAGTTTTAAAATTGCTTTTTACCAATTCCTACCAAATCCCAATTCACTTTGAACACTATACTCCGCCCGTATTATACGCCCATTGCACACCACATAGCGACTGCTACTTAACTAAACCAAAAATGGTAAACAGTTACACCAAATTAGAGATATTCAGTGCTTAGTTATGGAAGCTACTGATATGCACCCAGAAGGTAAATGACACTCTAAATTGTAAAATAGGAATAGTTGTAGATGGCCCCCCACGCTTAAGGGAGATTGGGATTTCTGCTAATTACATTTGCAATGTCATAATATTTCTATTCGCTGAATCTAATGCTCATTGTATAAAAAGAAAACCACTTTGTTTGAGTGCAGGGCTAATTCATGACGCCATACAAAGTGCAGAAAATGAAGAGAATTTTCAAAGCTTAATTGACTTCGTGGAGACTATAAAGCCAACACCTGCCTTAGCCAAGATTTGGTGCAGACCAGATGAGATACAGTCATCCGGAGCTCCAATGCAAAGTAGGGAGGGTATGTTTATACAATTGTGCTCCTTAAGAAATGTGCTTAAATTCCCTATATATGAGAGTGAGTTGCATGTGCAAAAGTTATCATGTTGATTAGTGCACTAATCTCATGTTTTCATGCGGCTGTTTAGCTTATTTTGATTAGCAGCCATGTTCAACTTATTTAGGAGTTATTTGTGGAGCTGATGGCCCCATGAATGCTTAGTTTTTCTGCTTATTTTTAAGCAGCCAGCTAAAATTTATATTAATAGTATTAATAATAATTTGTACAATAAAAAATTAGAAAAACAAAAACAAAATCAAATATTAAAAAAGAGGGAAAGAAATTTGTGGAGCCACGTGGATTTTTAGAAATATGCAGTTGCTGCATATTTCCAGCCCCCCCTCTTTTTTCACAGCAGATTTTCAATTCCTAAACAGTAGCTGCTCCATTAAAATAGGAAAAGATTCCAAATTATCCTTTCCCAAAAATAAAATTTATGCATGGGAACACCCCTGCTGCTTAAATCTAAGCAGAAAATAGAGTTAAGCAGCCGTATGGAGAAATGAGATAAGTCTAACTCCTTTGTAGAGAAATACTCAAAGGAAATGGAATATAGATCTATCATATCCCAAGTGTGTTGGAATTATTTATCAGTTTTCTTAATTAAGAATAGAAATGATAGTTGATGTTGATTACAGAAAAGAAATGGAAATAATAAATTGTATATAAAAATCCATCAAAACAAGGTAGGTTTTGTTGTAGCTTTCTTTTACCTTGAGTTGTTCTCTTTGAATTTCAGCTATATGATTTCTTGTTTGTTTAGGTTAGGCTCTTATCCCTAACCCTCAGTTTAAGAAAACAGTTTTGAGAGAATGATGAACTCTGCAGATCAAGTGTATAGAGCACTAAAGTGTTGATCACAAAAGACTTTCTCAAAAAAAAATTGAGCTCTTTGTTGCAAACCCAACTACTCCAAATTGGATTCTAAACAGAATCATCCCTTCAAAAGATGTTTATCTTATTGCAAAATTGTTTGAAGAAGGGAGATAAGATTCAAGTGAGGCAGAAATGCACCTGCAACATGAAGAAGAAATGGTTGAGCACTTAGCACAATGAAATGGAATTTGTTTTTGTTTAATTAGGATTTACCTCATGTTCCCATGTGGCTATTTAGCTTATTTTGGCTAGCAGCCACTGCTCAACTTATTTAGGAGTTATTTGTGGAGCTGATGGCCCCATGAATGTTTAGTTTTTCAACTTATTTAGGAGTTATTTGCGGAGCTAATGGCCCCATGAATGTTTAGTTTTTCTACTTATTTTTAAGCAGCCAGCTTAAATTTGTATTAATAGTATTAATAATAACTTGTAGAATAAAAAATTAGAAAAACAAAAGCAAAATCAAATATTAAAAAAGAGGGAAAAAAATTGTGGAGCCATGTGGATTTTTAGAAATATCCAGTTGCTGCTTATTTCTAGGCTCCCCTCTTTTTTCACAGGTGCTTAGAAAATAGAGTTAAGTAGCTGCATGGGGACATGAGGTTAGCCTTGTTTAGTGACATTCTCAAAGCCGTGTCTTTCATGATGGTTTAGAAATTCGAGCAAAATAGAGACTCATAAATCATGCAAACATGCTTATTAAGCTGAAACTTATAGTTAATTGGTAGATAGTTTATTTCCTCAATTTGTTTTGTTAGTTTGGATTATAACTATACAATATTTTATGTGCTATTGATATCATGAAAGGTGAAATGTCCAAATGTATAAATCTATTCATACATAATATAACCATTCTTTTTCTTTTTTATCTTTCCTTAACTCTCATTAGTTTAGTGAATTGGATATGCTTTTAGTTATTAATGTTACATAGAACATTTTTGAAATTGTTGAATGGTTGTAATGAGGGAAATTTTTTATTACCATATTCAATATTTAATTTTTTTCTCATGTTATCAATAAAAGTTTAAGTTTTGCTGCTATGCTATAAACATTTCTAAAGACAATGAAGCCTTGCTCTTTCTTAATATGGACAAGGCTACACCTCCAATGCATTACAATAAGGTTTTTCAAATATTTTTATCATAGAACAAAAAAATATTGAATGAAGACATTGAAGGAATAAAGAAGTCTCATGGTAGTTTAGAAGAATGTGAATATCAATTTATCACTATTAATTATTGAATTAAATGATATGACAAAATTTAATACTTACAAATCACAAGTGGTAAAAAATATCTCAAAGTAATAAGAATGATGTGTAAAAGGTAGAACAAATTCAATGATTCTTATTGTGTAACTAACCTAAAATATTTTTATATAAATTTATTTAAGTAATAATTTCCAACAAAAATAATTATCATTTATAAGGATAAAATAAAAAGAAATGTTAAATTACTGAACATAAAATATAAGTTTCTAAATTTAGAAAGTTAAGTTTCTAAATTTACATTCATTTTAAATAAAAACTCATAAATCTAACTAAGGAATAGAATATTATATATGATATTATAAAAATCAAAATCATAGTTGATACAAAAGAAAATTATAATAAATGAAATAATTAGAGTTTTTAATTATAAAAAGTAAAATAATTAGAATTTCTAATATTAAAAAAAATCAAAATAAAAATTATAATAAGTAAAATAGATATAATATAAAATTTGAAAAATTAAGTATAAAATAAGTATTCTAAATTTACTATTTCATATAAAATTAAGTTTCTAAATTAATCTACTTAAATTAAAAAAAATTCAAAATATTTTTAGAGGATATCACTTGATTTTTTTAAATACATTTATCTAAGTAATATTTTTTAATAAAAATAATTATTATTTACAAGGATAAGATATTAAAAAAATGTTAAATTATTACACATACAAAAGAAGTTTTGAATTTAGAAAGTGAAATAAGAAAGAACTTTCCTAAATTTACTATTGCATATAAAAATAAGTTTCTAAATTGATATAATTAAATTAAAAATATTGAAAATTATTTTCTATGTATTTGTAAAATATTTTTTATACTAATAGAATAGAAATAAAACTAAAAAAATCATTGTTCTTTTTAAAATAATAACAAGAAAAAATCATTTAAAATTAGAAAGCATTTGAAAAAGGAAAAAATGTTCATATTCTATTTTAAGTTTACTTAAAATATAATATACCACATTGTCCATTAATTTTAAGCTTAAGTTTACTTATATGATTTGATACAATTATTATTTGTAAAGATTCAAAGTATTAGAATTAGAATTTGTAAAATTTCAATTATGCTTTGGATTCAAGTGAGAGTTAGGCTTCTATTAGAATAACAATCTTATGAGAATAATATTATTTTATATTAAGAATTTGTTTGCCCTTATAATTTTTTATAATATATTAATATATATTAATAATTATATCTTAATATAATAATAAAAAGTTAATAATAAACTTAACTTATAATTAGGGTTAGTTGATATATAATTAAAAGTTATTTTATTAACATAATAATCAATTATTAACTATTATAAGTAGGATTAGGGTTAACCAATTATTATAATTAACTATAATAAAAAATTAGCTTAATTAATAGATTATATTTAACATTCACAAAATAGGTAATAATAATTAGAGTAGAATTTTGAGTTGGTTTTAGGGTTTTGGCTTGGGTTAAAAATTATCAAATTAGTATTATATTTGGGATTAGGGTTTTGGTTTGGAGTAAGAGTTAGAGTTGGCATTAGGATTCAATTAGTATTATACTTGGGATTAGGATTTTGGTTTGGAATAAAAATTAGAGTTGGCATTAAGATTCAATTAGTATGATACTTGGGATTAGGTTAAGGTTAGTATTATGAATAATTAAAAAATTTATTACCAAATAAAACACTTAAAAGTTTTTTATTAGGAAAAATGGGTTTTGAAGGCACCCGAAAACCCTATACAACTAAGAAAAGTTGCTAAAATGAGAGAAACATGACCACAACAGACCACAAAACTCAACAAAAGATAAAGCTAGACAACCTGTCAGAAACACAATAACAAAAGATCAACATAAAAGATTGATCAACCAAAAAAATTAGCAAAAAAATAAAAGGCATTATTGAACACCTTGACAGAATCCATATTAATAGAGATGACCCTGTCAACATCTCTACCACATTCTGAATTTCCTAAAATGAAATGGCTGCCCTTCTTTTAGTCTTGCTCCTTGTACGAAGGCAAGGACCAACATCCACATTCTTCTCCACGCATGGGCCAGAATCCTCATTCTTCTCCTCCAGGTTTATACGGTTAACCTTAGCAATGTCCTCCTCATGTTCGCCTTTATCCAAGGACTTACCAGTCCAATTTATAGCTTTATCATTCAAAAAGGACAAGCCCTGAGCACTAGTCTTTAGTGACTGATTACTGATTCTAACCATAGTCTGTAGGTCATTGCTGATCTTGCTCATTGTTTCCTCCATACCCACTAACCGCTCCTCATTGATCCTATGAACAATATTTTCCAAAGGTCAGCCTTTCCTCGTGACTTTTATTAAGTGTTTGAACATTCAAAACATGTAATTGGATTATATTTGTTGATGATTGTTCAAGTCAATTTATAGAGATTTTGAAAAACATACAAATAAATATAAAAATATCAATTATGCATGTACTTAATAATATATTATTAAATAAAATTGTGAAATGGAATCCCATAAATTGATATATCTTGATGTTTCCTATATAGATTCTGTAATAAAATAGATAAGCTAATACTCAATAAAATAACATAATCATCTAATATGTTCATTTAAAAATTACATAAATTGCTAAGATTACATTTTAAATCAAACCGTAATTTATTTATACAAAATCTACAATATGTTTAATCACATGTGCTGTTAATTTTTTATTGTAGTCTATTAGGTTTTATTTATGAATATATTATATCCCTCACAAGAACTTCCAAAAAAACAAAGGAATGTATCAAATATATTTTGATAATAAATAAAATTATATAAGAAATTAAGTCTACACAACATAATTTTGTTTATTTATTGAAATAATAAAATAGGGAAATATCTCTCTTGTTTAACAAATCTAATTGTTCACATATAAGCTCATTGCTTCAATTTATGAAGTGGTTTATTTTACATGTAAATTGTATTTTACTTTTTTCTAACCAAAAAATGCTCAACTATTCCATGATTTTCTTTTCATCTAAATACTAATAAAAAATCTATCTTTACATCCATTTTATCACTAATCATTTAATATGTTGGTTTATGAATTACATATGCGGCTAACGTTATATTTTAAAATTCAAACAATAATTTATTTATACAAAATCTTTAATCATATTTGCAGTTAATTTGTTTTATAGTCTATTAGGTTTTATTTATGGATATATTATATCTCTCACAAGAACTTCCAAAACACAAAGGAATATATCAAATATATTTTTTTATAATAAATAAAATTATATAACAAATGAAGTCTACATAACATAATTTTGTTTATTTATTGAAATAATAAAATAAGGAAATATCTCTTTTGTTTAACAAATCTAATTTTTCACAGATAAGCTCATTGCTTCAATTTATAAAGTGATTTACATGTAAATTGGATTTTACATTCTTCTAACCAAAAAATGCCCAATTATTCCATGAGATTTTTGTCATCTAAATACTAATAAAAAAATCTATCTTTACATCCATTTTATCAAACTTAAGAGCAACCACATTAGATTAAAAAATAATAAAAGTTATCTTTTCAACAAGACATAATTAACTTTTCAAAAACAAGACATAAAATCTTTCTAAAATTTATTTCCTCAACCCTTGCATAATTCTTTTCAACATATAATGTCATATAATATTAAGAATTTCCCTCATAACTAAATTTCTTCTTGAATTACTTACATTAAGAAGTTGTGCTTCTTTTTGAATATTAGTCAACTTCAAGTCTAATTTCTCTACATGATAACCGTTTCCTCATCCATGACCTTATTTTAAAATATATTCATCTTTTATTTTATTATTCCTTTGTTCCTCTAAATCCATTGTTCTTATCAAATACCAGTAGATTTTCTTCTCGAATATATCCATCTTTTATTTTATTATTCCTTTGTTCCTCTAAATCCATTGTTCTTATCAAATAGTAGTAGATTTTCTTCTTTGTTAAGTGAACATCTCTTTCAAAAGCCTTAATATTCCTTAGATATTGACATATTATTCATCTCATTTTTATCTTTATCATTTAGTTGCTCTAACTATAAAGAAAAAGACTCTCAATTCTTCAGTATATCAATTTATTTATTTTTCCAATTTTGAAGCTTCCATCATTTAACTAAACCTTACATTCAATAACCAGCCTGTAAATAACCCCTACCCACCTTAAACTTCCAGCCTGCTGACGAGAATTTTGGACATATGAGCTGAACTCTCTTACGAGCCCTTGGACGATGGAATCCCTTAAGTCTCTAGTTCTTGCATCTACTGGTCCATTAGCAAAAAGACCTCCTTCGGTCATCATCTTGTCCAGCAGCGTGTAAAGCTCACAATAGTCAATATCGTCATCGCAAACCTACAAGAGAAAGACGAGCCAATAAAAAATAGTCAGGGGATAATTGAACAGAAAAAATTCAACTTAGTCGTGGTCTAATAGAACAGAAAAATAAATGTCAATTACATTTTGAGAAGACGAAGCACTGGGACAATTTGCACATTTATCAGCATCCAAGGAATGGATATCTTTGTCTCTCCTTGGCTTTTTGCTCTGTTCTACTTCTGCATGTTGCACATCGCTTGGTTCATCTCCACCGTTTACTTTCACAGCTTCCTCCTCAACTTCTTGAAGACTGCGCTTCCTGCAAACAGAGTTGAAACATTTTTTTATGAAACGGCTGGCTGGATCCACTACTGTTCTGCGTATCCAGCTTGTACTGTTGAATCTGGTGGCATCCTGCCCTGTCGCCGGGCGCTCATATGGTGTTGCAGGAACTCGCTGCTTTGACGGGAACTTGCCGCCTGCCCCACGCCCTCCCTTCGAGCCTGACCCATCTACTTCTCCTCCTCTTCCCCCTCTCTGGTTAACAATTGTCAGTCCCCTGTTTGAGATTATTATTCCCTCGTTTGAAATATTTACAGAAGCCATTCCCTTTTTGTGATGCTATAGCTTTCTTTGTTTTTAATTTTAAATCCAAGTTTTCTGAACGTTAATCAGGCAATGAAGGCACGAGGATGGCAAGTTTCCTGTTTTTATCTGCTAACATACTATATTTCGTCTTCCCATAAAGCTGCAGTGTGTTTCTATGACATAATGTAGAAATTTGTTTCTATTTTTCTTTTTCCGTTCTAATCTCTAGTTAGACGTTTCCTATGTTATGGGCTATCCTTTTTAATCATTTTAGTTTTAGTTTGTCTATGCTCTTATTTAAGAATTATAAATATGGAAAAAATATTTTATTTTAATTTGTATTTTATTTGATTGCTTTTTAAAATATCAACTGTAATTTTTTTTAAATTGTTTGAAGACTTAGGATATGGTCTCGTGGACAGGGGCTTCCTAAAACAATTAAGTGGGTGCTGCTTAGATTTTTTAGGAATATTTTAAGCCATGAATTCAGTTTTGCAATTCAACTTAAAAGTTTGAGCTCCAAAATTTATGGTAATAGATATATATATATATACACATAATGTTTACAATAACACAAATTTTCATTGTTTTTTCAATAGCATGTTTGTTTACAACATTTTGTTTATAGTGATTAGTGATTCGAGCTTATCATTTTATTTACAATGATTAGTGATTTAAGCTTTGATTTTTTAAGATAATAGAGCTTTTGTGTTTATTGGTGAACATGTTGAAATCTCATTTAGCTTTTACAAATAATTTATGTTTTTAGATAGATGGATTTAAGGATTAAACTATTAAAAAAATTCAAGAGCTTTGATTTTTTTCAAGATAATACATCATTTATGTTTTATTGGTGAGGATGTTGAAATTTTAGATAATGAGTTGAATAAGGATTAAATTATTTTTAATTTTATATAATTATTTGTAAATAGATTTGAAACTGATATTTAAATTTTTTTGACAGTTACATTTTTTCATTAAACGTAAAATGACAGGCATTTTAATGAAGAAACCGTAAAAAAAATTCATATGACAGGTAGGGGTGGCCGTCAAATTCCAGGCCTGATCCCATAGCACAATTTTTTTTCTTCATGGGACCGCTTGATCCAAGAAAATAGAAGCCCAAGCCTCCCATGAGACCATACAGTTATTTTCAAGAGAGCCTATAATAATTCTTTTAATAGTTTTGAAGGGCTATAAGCTTCTCCACTTTCAGTATTTTGAAATATTGATAAAGAAGTTTTTAACAATAATTTCAAAGAATTCTTCTTCCCTGAAAAGAAATTAATTTTCATATCTGGCACGTGGAATTCGGATCATTAAATTATGTTGGTTTTTTTAAATCCGTAATATTTAATTTTTTTTTTGTCCATAATTAGCATTTGGATTTTTAGTTTGGTGGTGTTATTTAACAGCTAGTCAATTCAAAAGTATTAATTGTTTCTAAAAATGTCCGGGACTCAACTAAAGAATAATTCATTTTATCGTTTTTAACTGACACGAACTGTCAGATACCTCTGAAAACTTTAGGCCGATTTGTCATCGATGCTCAAATTCACGTTTATCCAGTAAGTGCGTGCCGCTAAGGGCAGCCAATTTATGCGGACACCCATCCAGCCTAATTGCATATGCTTTTTAATCCGTTTTGAGCTGAATTGAATATGCTTTTTAATTCGTTTCAGGGATAGAATGCTGCTGCAGTTGAAGCAATTATGGAAAAAATATTTTATTTTAATTTAAATTTTATTTGATTGCTTTCTAAAATATTTTGTTAAATGTTCTTTTAATTGTAATTTTTCAAATACTTGTTTGAAAACTTTTTTTCAAGAGTTTATAATATTTCAATTTTTTTAATAGTTTTCAAAGGTCTATAAGCTTCTGTATTTTTAGTATTTTGAAATATTTATAAAGAAGTTTTTAACATTTCAAACTCTTCAAATAATCATTTAATCAGAATGAATATTCTCTTATATAAAGAAAAAGTTAGTTGATTATATGAATTGCAAATTGGAACAAAAATATCCTGTTATTAAAAACACCAAACAAAATATACTAGCATTCAGTTTCCTCTTCTCACATAATTTTGTAATATATTTTGGCTGGCCACAATTTTTTTCATCATTTTAATCTTAACCAAATTCAAATGCAATCAATATAAATAATGATGTAGACAAAGGTACTAATACAAATAATCACCCAATAATCTAAACATTATTTTGCTTTCCAACTTTTATACATTTTCCTTATTATTCTTAATAATATTTGTATATTTAAACATTCAAATATAGAAAATCTAAACATCAAAACAATTTTTTTTTTTAATTTCTTATTGTCCTACCTTCACAAAAAGTAGACTCATTCTCCTTTCATTTATTTATAGCTCATTTTTGTCAAAGCCTTTGATCGAAAATAAGTAAAATGTAAAAAAAAAACTCTATATCTCTAGTATATACTAAATAAATCTAAATAATACATTCTGAATACAAAAGCGTGGAGTCACTATTTTCTGATCCACTAGCATACAATAAATAGATTAATATTATGATAGACAAGTTAGTTTAATTTAGAATTGAAATCATATTTTAAATCTATGATATAATTAATATTGAAATCATATTTTATAGTTGAAGTCACGTGTTTTAAGGCTCTCCTTTCTTATAAAATTCTATTAAAAATATTTTTAAATAAAATAATAGCTATAAGAACTTTAAAAAGAGTGATATTTTTAAGTATTTAATATTAAAATTTATAGTATGATAATTATATCCGAATCATATTTTAAGGTTGGAGTCACTTGTTTTTTAATCATGTCTTAAAAGTTTATAGTTTATGTTGGTGTAATCTAGTTTTACACCTGGCTTACTTAAGTCTAGTTAGTTGAGTTGTTCACTCCACTTCTTTCCACTTCGAGTAGATCTTGATCTTGATCTCCACATCTTGTGGATCTTTATCAAGAAGTTATTTCCTATTAAAGAAAGTTGCACCTTCTATCAAAAAGACGGGAAAACTGAATACATTCATTGCATTCTAATCATTTGTGTTTGTTGCAAACTCTCTTATTTCTATAGATTCTCACATGGTATCAGAGCGGTGGAGGATTTCATCAGATCTGAAAGGTGATTTATGCATTGCTTTTTATCTTTTTTATTTTCTCACAGGAAAAGAAAAGAGCGAAAGGCAGCCTGTTGGTTCAACATTTTGTAGGCTTAAACGTATCTTTTTGGAGACCGATTGAACATTGGGAATTCCTGTGGCGCCATCCATAGCATTCAAATCTGGTGCAGAGACTTTGAGGTAGAAAAAGGTGTTATTTGACTTGAATTGCAGATCTACAGATGCCCTGAGACTGCAATATTTTTGGCTGCGTATGAGGAAGCTGTGATTTCATTGCAAGCTGTGTATTTGAATATGAAAGTGAGATTTTTGGTCCGGCAGTTCAAAAGTGGCTATTTCATTGCAAGCTGCGTATTTGAATAGCGTTTGTTTCATGTAAATTCTTTCATTTGAAGCTGCGATTGATCTTGAGGAGGTGTGATTTGAATTGCAGCAGACCATCGATTTGCATTTGTTAATATTGTAGGCTGGTGCATTTTTGGTTTTGTTCTTGACAAATTGTCAAGTAGATTTTGAATTCTGCCAGCTCTAGGAAAATAATTGTTCAGGCACAACGAATTTTTTTTTGCATAATCAGACTGCATTTTTGTTCCACTCAAAAATTCTAGAGACATCTATTGCAACGGTTGAAAAATTGTTTCCTTAGATGCACTCCTTTATAAAGTGTCAAATTTGGGGGGATCAAAATAATTAAGGGGGGTCTAGTGTGCTCTTGTGTTTTTAAGTCTCTATTTCAAATCTGTAAGCCAATTCTACTTCTTTCTTTCCCCACTCTACAAAGCAACTAAGGCAAGATGGATTCTAATGTCACTATTCAACCCTTAGCGCCTTTTAATTATCATGATTGGAAAACACAAATGTCAATTTTTCTCATGAATAGAGGCATGTTTAGGGTAGTTATGAATCTTGAAAAAGAGCCAACTGCAGCAAAGGATAAGGAAAAATGGTTTAACAAAAGAGATCAAGCTTTTGGTTTTTTATGTCTTAATGTATCACCTGAATTACTATTTCATATCTAGTCCTTGAAAACACCCAATGGAATTTGGGGAGGTCTTGATAAGCTATTTGACAAGATAGATGAATTTAGGGGTCATGAGCTAGAAAATGAGCTCATAGAATTAGGTCCAAGAAACTTTACTTATCTTCAAGACTTTTTTACTATGTTCAAATTCTTAAGGTTGCAACTTAAAGAATGTGGTATTGATAAGAAAGACAATCAGTTAATACTATCAATTTTGTCAAAGTTAGGTCCTGAATACTCTGTTTTTGTATCTACTTTCTACTCTACTAAGAGAGCTCTTGGAACTTCATGGGCTATGCCCTCTCTTGATAACTTCATTGCTGATCTAACAAGGGAGCAAGATAAGTTAATTCAAATAGGAAATGTGAAGACTAGTAAATCTCAAGCACTCATTGCAGGAAATGTGAAAACTAGTAAATCTTAAGCTCTTCTAAGGGAAGGAAACAATAGAATCAGAAAGACAAAGATTATATAAAATACAACAAAGTTGATATCAAAGCTAATATAAATGAAGGAAACTCTAAGAAAAATAAATCTAAGAAAGAGTTACCTAAATTTTCCTATTGTAAACAGCCTAATCATGAAGAACATCAGTGTATGAAAAAGAAAATAGATCACCTTACTCATCTTCTCAAGATGAACGATATAGGGGTTCCAGTTTCATTCAAAACATCTTCATCAAATCAGGATAAAACAAAGGCAAAAGAGAAGGAAAAGGGCAAAGCTTTAGTTACTATTTCATCCTCATCTCCATCTTGGATAACAGATTCAACTACTACTCATAATATGGTATCATCACAAGTTGAGTTCTCATCTTTGGAATCATGTGGCATGTCTTCAATCACCTTAGGTGATGATACTCCAGCATTACGAAGAGGGTCTATTGAAGTTGAAGGTGGAACATTCCAAAAATTTCTCAATGTACCTTCACTATCAAATAATCTTCTTTCTGTGTATCAAATAACTCATCTAGGCCAAGGTATGACAGTTGAATTTTCTCCAAATGAAGTTGAAATCAAGGAATTAAATAGAAACAATTTGATAGCAACAAGAAAAGAAGATCATCACTTAACATTGTATAGTTTTTCAAGTTTTTCTCAAAGTCCTCCTCCACAAGCTTTTCTCACTCATGTTCTCATGAGACAAGAAAGATTTGACATGAGTGATTTGGCCACTTAAACTATCGCTATCTCAAGCAACTCAATCAAAAAAATATGGTAATAGGGTTGCCCAATGTCAAATTTTCTAAAGGGCCTTGTGAAGGTTGTGCACTACGCAAGCATCCAAAACAAAATTTTGACAAAGTTAAAGCATGGAGGGCATCACAAGTCGTAGACTTTGTTCATAGTGATGTTTTGGGACCATTTCCACACCCATCCTTCACTAAGGCAAGATATTTTCTTACATTTCTTGATGACTTCTCTAGGTACACTTGGATTTTCTTCCTTAGCCAAAAATTTGAAGTCTTTGAATGCTTTGAATATTTCAAAGCCTTAGTTGAAAAGATATGTGATAAATCTATCAAACTTCTAAGAAAAGATAATGGGCGTGAGTATGTTAACAATAGGTTGAGCATTTTTGCACATCAAAGGGGATTGAATTGTAACATACAATTCCTTACACTCCCCAACAAAATGGAGTTGTAGAATGCAAGAATAGGTCACTAAAGGAAATGGAAAACAACATGATTCATCATAAATATTTTACACCAAAATTTTGGGAAAAAGCTATCAACTGTGCATGTTATATTCAAAATAGAGTGTCTCATAAAGCATTGAAAGGAATAACACCTTTTGAAGCTTGGAAAGGAACAAAACCATAAGTTGATCATTTCAGAATTTTTGGGTCTCCAACTATGGCATGTGTTCCAAAGGAGCAACACAAGACTATGGATCCTCAATCCAAGCCTCTCTTTTTTGTTGGATACCTAGATGGTGTTAAGGGTTATCACCTACTCCACCCTACTACACATGATTTGTTCATTGAGAGAAGTGTTAAGTTTGATGAGAGTTCAATGACTCTACACTTAACATCTCCAACTTGGCTTCACTACACCTTGATGATTAAGATCATTCATAGAAGGATCATGATTCAGATTCCTCTTTATCAAGTTCTAAGATTCCATTGGAGGTTGATATATTTGGACTTGATTTGCCTCCTTCTCATTCACTTGATATGAAAGATTTAGGACCACAAGATTCAATAGGTGATAAACACATTAAGTTACATAATCAGGGGGGAAATCATGCCTATTTTTCCTCAGTTTATGATACACAAACATTTAAATAGGCATCAAGCATACTTGAGTGGGAAAATGCTATAAATGAGGAATACAATTCCTTAGAAATCACACTTGGGTCAATTGATAAGTATAAATCATGATTAGTTGCAAAAGGTTTTTCACAAGTTGCAGGTATTGATTACTCTAAAACCTTTGCACCTGTCGCAAAGATGACCTCAATCATACTCACATTTTCTATTGTTGCTTCATATGGTTGGGAAGTACATCAGATGGATGTCAAGAGTGCATTTCTTCATGGAGACCTAGATAACGAAATCTACATGGAACAACCACAAGGGTATATTCAAGATTCTTTCTTAGTATGCAGATTGAAGAAATCCCTATATGGTCTCTAACAAGCTCCTAGATTTTGGTATGCCAAGATAGATTCCTTCTTGCTTGCTTCAAGTTTCACTAGGTGTTATTTTGATCCTAATGTGTATTTATTCCATTAGGATGATTCACGATTGATACTAGTTTCATATGTTGTTGACCTCTTGATCCCAAAAATTTATTCATCTATTATTGCAATAGTGAAGTCAACTCTACATGACATATTTGATATGACAGACTTGCGTATTTTGCATTATTTCCTTGTAATTGAGATTATACAATCTGATTCAAGAATCACTCTTGCACAACCCAAGTATACTCCTGATTTTGTATAGGAGTGAATTTTCACCCCTTAGGAAAATTCCCCTTTTACCTTCCTTCACTTTAGAAAACCAAACTCAATGGCTTTATTCCAAACAAGCCTGTTTCTTGCATCACACTTGGCGCCTATTTTGAGCGTTGATGGAGGAATAATTATTTTAGATGTCTGTGCAGTGTGCAAACATCCATGTAGCACACTTTTTTCCTTGATATATTCCCATGTCTAGATCCCGTAGAGGCATTACCATTCCCATTGGGAGTCTACTTGTAACGCCCTCTTCAGCCGACCAACCCAAATATGGTCGTTGTCTTCCCTCTTTCCTTCAGATTCACTATTCATTCCTTCCATTTTTATCTTTGGACCTCTCAATCCTTTCTAGCTCTCTCTTCAATCTCTAGATCTTCACAAACCCTTTACACTTCACAGCGGCAACATCAACACTCTATCACTTTAGTAGAGCAAGTGTGGAATGAACACCATTGCAACAGAGGCTTGAGCTCCTCTCATTTTCTCCCCCAGTAGCCTCGAACGCTTTGGGCGAAGGTGGTAAGATTTCAATTCTTTCCTCTATTATTTGTTTGAGTAGCATAACACTATTTTGTAGTGATTTAGTGCTCTTTACTTCATTTCTTACTTTTCTCTCTATCTATTTGGTTGTTCATGGGGGTGGGAACACCAAAACAAGGTTTGACTAAGGAAAACCCCTATACAGCGCCAACACTTTATCTCTTTCTTGTGTGTAGGTATTAAATAAATTCATGTGCTAGAATTTTCGTCACTAACACATTCATAAGAGTTTCCTTTCCCTTCTTCTCATTGTCCTTATCTACTTCACTTCTATTTCAGCTTTATCATTTCCTATCATTTCCTTACAATCTAGAAGTTCTTAATAATTGGATTGCTAGTAGTCACTTTTTTGTTTTTTGTGATAAACTCGCCCTCTGGTCTGTATGAGATGCTAGTGCACCTCGAGGACCCTAGCATGTCATGTTGTCATTTGTATTTAATGCTGACGTCCTTTGGCTAAAAGCTTGTCGGTTTGTCGAGAGAATCTTTGTGATCTGCTCTTTCTGATTCTAGAACTCTCATCGCTATCCTTTGAGGTAGTTTAGCGTAGTTTACCTTGTGAGGCTCTTTGAGTGAAGATAATTCATGATTAGTGAATCCCCCTCCTCTACATTTTGGTGAACCCAACGTGAAGAACAACTTTCTTTGAAAAACTGGTAATTTATTTACCCCTACTTGGCAAGGTCATATATTTTGACTCGGTGCTCAGAATTCAAAACCGTTTGCACTGTTGGAAAGGTCTCCTAGAGAACTAGTTCAGCCCCTAAAATGCCAGTGCCTTTGGTAGTCAATTTATAAGGACTGATGCAAGTTCCGACCTCCAATTTTGCCCCGAAGACCTCCAAAAATGCAAATTATTAAAACATAGAAAATGCCAAAAAAATCATAATGAATTGAATATCTTCTTTTATTAGCTATGTATCTAATTATATTGAAAATATTAATGATGTTCCATTTCATGCATGTGATAGTGACTTGGATTTACCCATGTCACTTGATATCTTTGATCCTTCTCATGAGAGTCCTTGCTTCAGAGGATATCTTGTTGCAAGAAGATGAAATCATTGATGTACCTTTCTTAATGTCACTCTACCTTCTCTTCATTCCAATGCACTATCTTCCAGAGATGATGCATTTGTGAATGATGAATCTTCTACTCCTTCCAATGCACTCTCTTTTAGAGATGAGGCATTCATGAATAATGAATTTCCTATATATTCTAATGCACTCTCCTCTAGAGATGATGCATTAGCACGTGATGAATCTCCTTCCACATTTGATCCCGTTTGGATCGATGTTGGAAATATGTCTTCAAACAATTGTTCTACTAGTTGTGATGATTCTGTAAATGTAATCTATGTCTTTGTTTCCCCTCAAAGGCCTAAGAGACAAGTCATTTACATGACTCCAGCTAGTCTGTCTCCTAAAAGGGTTTTCTCTATTGATGGTGCTCCATTTGATAGTGATTCCTTTGACCTTTCTAAGCCTCTCTCTTATAGACTGATAGCCCGTACCTATGATACTAGAATGAATAAACAAATAAGACTTCTTCAAGCTCCTAAATCTATAACTAAAGCACCTAATGATTACGATCTTGTTGAGCAACCTCAGGTTAGTGTGGCTAAGATATTACTATGGGACTTGCTTTAGTTTGCTTAAGTTTATCAAGGTACACTTCAGGAAGCCTTGTAAAATATCCTCTTGCCTTCTTTCGTAAGACCGACAGATGTTGATATGTTATTAGTTTATATTCGTGCGGATTCACCAAATATTACGTTCTACCTATAGGAGCTCCCACCTTCGGAAGTACAAAAGAAAGAAGATTATCTAATGATTATAGTTAACATTAATAAGATTAGTATTAGACATACTCTTTTTGAGGTTGTTTCGGCGCTCAGTGTATGTAGCATTGATCTATTACCTAAGATTAATATTGATCCATCCTTTATTAATGCTTCTTTCGTTGGCATTCATGGGTTTGATAATGTCGGTCAACAAACCGAGTTGGGCACAATAGTCTGGCCTTTGAGGTTGGGACCCATTACCGTAGGTACCCTTGTATATGTTATGTTAGAGAAGTTACCATATAACCTTCTTCTTGGTATACCGTGGATTCACACTATGGGTGCAGTCACGTCTACCTTGCATAAATCTATTAAGTTCATTGCTAATAATAAAGTAGTCACAATTAAGGCTGACCCTGAGGCTATGCATGTATGTGAGATGGTAGCTACTGGTCAAGCTTTAGTTGTGCCTACTCTTATCCCTTTAGTATCTTCCAATGTGTCGATGTTTACTCCAGCAATACCTACTACAAAGGATGCTCTTGAGGTAGATGTCCCTGAAGAAGATCCTTCTGAAGCAATAAATCTTAAGTTTGTTCTTTCTACCTCTTCTCAAATGAATGCATGTCATTAAGTAATGTAAAGTCAACCCGATCCACTTAGACCCTTCGATAACATCATTCACACCCGTTATCAAAGATGACCAATCTTTTGCATTGCAGGATAATGTGAGTGTGGATTGTAATCTTATTAATGTTGATCATCCTTTTGAGGAGGACGATTATGCCTCTGCTAAAGAGGATAATGTTGACAGTCCTATCAAGAAGGATGATGATGATCTCATAGAAGAGTATGTCCCCCCTTGTTGGAATAAGGCTCTTTATGAGGATCCCCCTTCTTCTCACAATTTGCAAACACATCATGGCCCTAGCTTTAGGCTCATCTCTAAGTATGGTTATGAGTGTAAAAGTTATGGGTGTAACAGACAAGGCATATAGGTCCCTATAGAATTTATACCTCATATGCATAATTTGGGGCTCATTTTCTTGAATGAACAATCTGAGCATAAACTACCATTGAATTTTGACACAACGTATACTCAACCTCGTTCTTGCAGATTGATCCATCCTCCTTTGTCTACTATCTTTGTATCTTCTTCTTGTAAGCAATAAAGCTTTTCTCTACAAGAGAAAGGGTTGCTTCCAACTCCTCATTATTTATGTAAGAAAGAGTGTAATTTTTTTGCAACTTCTTAAAGCCCGCTTAATTAATCTTCCTCCTCCTACACACAAGAAATTTCATAAACATGATCATGAAAGAAATTCTTTATCTGCATACCATCAAGTGCCTGGCCATTCCACTAGTGAATGTAAGGCCTTGAAAAAAAAAATACAACTTCATGATTTAGTTGCCTAAGGATGCACATGCCTTTTCTTCGCATGATAAGTGATATCGAGGTCTACCTCTATCCTCCATGCTTACAGTATCTTGTGTGGTTCTTCTCCCCTGCATGTTGGGGGCAATGATAACTCATTCTGAAGATGTGTGTCCTTCTTAAGGACCCTCTCTCTCTTCTCTCTATGCCTTTCAAATGTAGCATCCCTTGAGTGGACCCCCTTTTCTTTTGAAGGGTTCTTGAGGGACCTCTCTATAAGCTTTTCCCTTGAAAAATTTATATGACATCTAGCTTGGGGGAAACCTGACTAGAATTTACTTTTTAAGCAGTGCTTCCCTTGAGTGGACCCTCCTTCCTTTTGAAGGGTTACCAAGGGACCCCTTTGAAATCCTTACAACTAAGCGATGGTTTGTGTGACTGTCTGTTCAGTGGCCTATGTGGCCACTTCTTGACATGTTCTATCTGTAAGTAAACATGTCGCCATCTCAAACTCTGCGGAGTCCCCTTTCTTGGTTTCCTTCATGTGAGAGTTCTTGGAGGATACCTTCCTTGTGAGTCTGTGGATCTGTAAGGTTCTTTCTCGTTTTCCTTCATGTGAGAGTTATGGGAGGATACCTTCCTTGGAGGTTTGCGGGATTGTAAGGTGCTTTCTTGGTTTCCTTCATCTAAAAGTTCTTCGCGGATACCTTCCTTACAGGTTTATGGGTTTGTAAGGTGCTTTCTTGGTTTCCTTCATGTGAGAGTTCGTGGAGGATTCCTTCCTTCTAGGTCTATGGTTCTGTAAGGCACTTTCTTTCTTTAACTTCATAGCTTTGCCGAATTATGAAGTCCTTTTCATGTCCTGCACTCTTGGGCTCACAAGACCGCGTTCTAATTCCCCATCAGTATAGGTATACATCTCTAAACCTATGTCTTCTTCACTCTAGTTTACCAAAGCACTCATCAATATTCATGCTCGCTAAAGTGGGGGAAAAATGTATAGGATTGAATTTGCACTCCTTAGGAAAATTCCCCTTTTACCTTCCTTCACTTTAGAAAACCAAACTCAATGGCTTAATTACATACAAGCCTATTGCTTGCATCACACTTCATGCCTGTTTTGAGAGTCGATGGAGGAATAACTGTCAGAGATGCCCACACGGTGCACAGATGTCCATGCGGTGCGCTTTTGTCCTTGACAGATACCCGCATCTAGATCCCACAGAGGTGTTACCATTCCCATTGGGAGTCTACTTGTACCACCCTCTTCAGCCAACTGACCTGAATATGGTTGTTTTCTTTCCTATTTCCTTCATATTCACTATTCATTCCTTCCATTTTCATCTTTGGACCACTCCATCCTTTCTAGCTCTCTCTTCACTCTCTATCTCTTCACAAGCTCCAAGCAACTTCTTCACAAACACTTTAGACTTCACAGCAGCAACATCAACACTCCATCACTTTAATAGAGCAAGTGTGGAATGAACACCATTGCAACAGAGGCTCGAGTTCCTCTCATTTTCTCCCCCACTAGCCTTGAGCGCTTTGAGCGAAGGTGGTAAGCTTTCACTCCTTTCCTCTCTTATTTGGTTTAGTAGCATAACACTATTTGTAGTGCTTTAGTGCTCTTTACTTCATTTCCTACTTTTATCTCTATCTATTTGGCTATCTATGGAGGTGGGAACACAAAAATGGGGTTTGACTGAGGAAAACCCCTATACAACCCCAACAATTTCTCTCTTTCTTATGTGTTGGTATTGAAGACGTTCACGTGCTGGAAGCTTCATCACTCACACATTCAGAAGTGTTTCCTTTGCCTTCTTCTCCTTGTGCTTATCTACTTCACTTTTGTTTTAGCTTTATCACTTTCTATCATTTTCTTACAATCTAGAAGTTCTCATTATTCAGATTTCTAGTTGTCACTTTGTTGTTTTATATGATAAACTCACCCTCTAGAATGTACGACACACGAGTGTGTTGCACTGTCAACCGTATTCTACATTGATTTCCTTTGGTCAAGAACTTGTCAATTTGTCCAGAGAATCTCTACGATCTACTCTTTCTTATTCTACAACTCTCATCACTGTCCTTTGAGGTAGTTTAGGCTAGTTTTCCCCGTGAGGCTCTTTAAGTGAAGAGAATAGCGTGAGTAGCGAATCCCACTTCTCTACAGATTTTTTCTCACAAATTTTCATGACTTCTTGTAAGCCATCTCCAACTCTTTTTTTATCAAGGTTCAATTTTGAGGCTTTTTGTTCTTCACCATTAGTTAATGCCACTTTGTATCATCAACTTTTTGGAATTCTAATATACATGACTCATACTAGGCTAGATATTTCATATGCAGTAGGCATTGTTTCTAGATTTATGTAGGAACCTCATGAGTTGCATTGAAAAGTAGCTAAGAGGATTCTTCACTACCTATAGGGGTCACTTGGATTTAGGATTCACTACATATTTGGTATAGATATTGATCTTGTTGGCTACATAGACTCAGATTGCGCTGGTGATTCAAAGAATCACAAGTCTACTTCATGTTATAGTTTCTCACTTGGTTCAGGTCCTACCAGTTGGTCAAGCAAGAAGCAATCATCTATTTCTTTATCATCTATAGCTCGACAGAGTATAGGGGAGCTATTAATGTAGCTATAGAGGCTATTTGTCTATAGGGTATTCTTATAGAGTTTGGTATTCCTTTTACGAAACCAATAGTCATTCATTGTGATAATAAGAGAACTATTCACATATGCAGAAATCTGGTTCAGCATCAACGAACCAAACACATTGAGATTCACATGCATTACATTAGAGAGCTCATTCATAGTTAGGTCATTGACTTAGTATTTTGTGAGTCTTCAAACCAAGTTGTTGATATCTTCACCAAACCTTTCGCTGAGAGAAAGTTTATTCAACTACGAGCTCTTCTTTGGGTGTGATCTACATACACAGTTGGATCATCTTTGGGGGGGCTTTTAAGTCTTCTCTAATTTTTCTCTCTTTTTGGAGGATATTTTTGTTCCACTAGGTTTTCTATCTTAATCCAATTTTTAGAGATATTTTTGTGTACTTGGGTACCTCTTTTGGCTAAATTAGTTGGGACCCATTTCTTCTACCCACCTAAGCTATGCTTAAGGGGGGGTGTTGGTCTAATCATCTATCTTTACACCTGGATTGCTTAAGCCTAGTTAGATGTCCTGATGGTTGAGTTGTTCACTCCACTCCTTTCCACTTCTGGTGGATCTTGATCTTGATCTCCACATCTTATGGATCTTGATCAGGAAGTTATTTCCTATTAAAGGAGGTTGCACCTTCTATCAAAAAGATAGGAAAGATAAATACATTCATTGCATTCTAATAATCCATGTTTGTTACAAACTCTCTTATTTCTATAGATTCTCACAGTTTCTTATAAAAAATTACTAAAAATATTTATCAATCAAATAGTAACTATGAACTCCACTTTGAAGGACTAAAAGTAAAAGTGATTTATTTAATTATTTAATATTAAATTTTATGGTATAATTCTATTGAAATCATATTATAGGAATATAATTACTTTCTTTTTAACTCTATTTTAAAAATTTTAAGTACCTTAAAAACTCTATTAAAAATATTTATAAATCAAATAATAGCTATGAACTTGACTTTCAGGATTAAAAGTAAGAGTGATAATTTTAAGTATTTTGAATTTTTTTATAACTATGTGTTAAAAATTTGAAGTTCCTTATAAAATATATTAGAATTATATATAAATCTTTAAGTATCTATGAACTTTACTTTTTAAGGATTAAATCATTTTATCTAACTACATAATTTACATTTTTGGATATTAATCATAAAATAGCTATGGACTTCGCTCTTAAGGGTTAAATCATTTTATCTAACTACATATTTTACATTTTTGGGAAAGAATTAAAAGTATAAGTGAAAATTTATATTTTAAAAAAAAAAATTAATTAAGATAAAATATAAAATTTCAAAATCTTACAATTTTATAAGAATATTGATTTATTTTAGAAATTGTAATTAGAATGATTTAACAAACCTAATATTTTCAATAATTTCATAATCTTGTTTAAATTTGAAATATAATAGATATTTTTATTTATAATATGCAATATTTTCATATTTAAAAATTTTAATCTATGTTTTAAAATTACATTTATAATGAAAAGGATCGCTAGTTACAAGGTAGGCTCCACAATTACCCATTTTGAATCATCCTTCTATAGGTTCTTTTCCCGCCCATTTTTGGTGGAATTCAATAACATAAGGGTTGAGGTTTAGGGTGCCTCTCATAGCTCTTCCAATACAATTTGATCAAGAATTAAATGTAAAACTAGCACAAGAGTTTTAATGTGGGAGTGGAATTGAAAAGAAATGAGGAGAATGGTTCTATTAACTAGGAGGAAATTAGTAAGGAAATTAAAGTCATAATGAAAAGAGAAGAAGGATAAAGAATCAAATTTAATGTCACAAAGATAAGTAACATGATTTGATTAAGTTAAAGTATAGAAGGGCCAAGAATTGTTACAAAATATCTATAGAGGATGAAGGTTGGTGACTCAGAAAATGAGATTTCTAAAAATGAGGAGCTATACTCACTAGTAGTGAGCCTAGAAGATCAACAAACAAGTCATAATTTTGACCAAAGCATGAAATCAGAAAGCAAAGACCAACTACAAGAAACAAAGGCAACAATAGAAAAGGAAACCAAAACAAAAAACACCACCCTATAGAAATTGAACCACCAAAAATGAATTAGGGAAAGAGGATCCCCAATGAGCCTCCAAGGTTTTTCACCTAGAAGCTTGGTTGAGGAATGAACTCTCTTTCACACCTTTACATTTTAGGGTTCATTTGAAAATTTGGATTAGTGGGGGTGATGTGCGTGATTGAATGTGTCTAAGAGAAATGAAATGATAAGAAAAGCTAACTATGAGTGTAAAACCTAAGAATGCAACTATGCTGGAAAACACATTGAGATATACAAGTATGTACAAGATTACCTAAGAAATGTGAACAAACTATTACAAAAATGGATAAGATTGAAGAGGTGTGCACCAAGAATTTTGTAGGGGTAGAAAAATTATGTTGAATTTGACACATAATCCAAAAGGGACACTTGTGCCAAGTTGGGTGACCTAGTCCTTTTTTGGGAAAATTCTAGTAAACTACTCTAGAACTTGTTTCAACCAAAAGGGTATCTAGATCTACCAAAATCCCTAAAAATCAAATTTAGTGGGACTAGGTCACAAAAAATGGAAACCTAGTCCTCTTCTAAATTTCAGTAAATCAGAAGATGGAATTTGGAGCCTTTGGTTTGTGTTTTCTATTCCTCGAGGTGTCTGGTCTCAAAAATGCAGAATTTGATATGTACTTGTCTGCCAAAGTCCAACTAGCATTTCTTCAACCCTTGGACAAGTTGTTGAATGATCTTCCACCTTGGTTCTTTTCCAAATCTACCTACAAGACTTGCAAATCACACAAAGAAGGAAAACTTGTTGATTGTTAGGGATTAGGGGTTTGCTTTAGTCAAACCCCTTTTGATTAATCAAACCAAATGAAGATAGAAATGTAAAGAAGCATGAAACAAAGGAGTGATGGAGTTTACCTTGCCATGATGTTTGATCTTGAGTTGCAGCAATGGAGGATTCATCCCTTGAATGCTTCTGGAAAAATGTCTTGTTGGCTTAGACTGCTCAAACCCTAGCTTGCTTGAAAGGAAGAAGAGAGGAGAGATTAGAGGAATGTGAGTTGAGTGATGCACCTTATGTCTCTAATGAGAAATTAGGGTTTTTATGCCTATTTATACAAGTTATGCTCTAATTTTCTTGAAATAACACCATAGAGGCTGACCTTAGGGTTTAAGAGATAGAATCCAAAAATTATATTAAGTTAAATTTAATTTTTAAGCCACATGGAACTAGGTCTCCCAAGGTGGCGACCTAGTCGACCTAGGAAATTTTTATTGATTTTCGGTAATTAAAATGTGATTAAAACACAGTAAGATAGGGCTTATATATGTATTAAGTGGTCATTATAGCATAATAAAGGGTTGATTTGGTGATGACAAGCCTAGGAGAGTGTGAAAATGTTTTACAACACCTTACAACACTTCGGCACAAGGATTGGAATGGGGTAAAAAGAGGCTAAAAAAGGGTCCAAAATGTATAGGCAAGGGTCCAAATTAGTGAAAAGTGTCAAATTCTATACTTTTTGGCGACACATTTAGCCCCCATTTTACTAAGAGTATGAGTTTTCTTCAAACTCACACTAAAGTAGCCCAATGGAGATGGTCAAGAATGACGAAGACAAAGAAGAATGAGAAAGATGAAGGACGTGGTCAGGCCCCCAAGGATTTGACATTCTAAGTCAAGAAGACATCAATGCCAAAGATGCATTCAAGGGTGAATGCATTGCAACAAAATGAGATGCATGATCATACTATGGCAAGAACTTGAAAAAAGAGAAAGGTGAAAATATGTGTTCACTTTGGGGCCACAGAATATCAAATTGTCCACTAGGTGAGTTGTCCCAAAAGGTTAGGAACATACACACAACTGATATGTACTCACAAACATAAAGGTGGCTATGGGGAAAGTCATGTCACTTGTTGGGCTTCCTACTTAACCATACCAAAGTTATACCTCATGATAATTTTTATAAGTCACCACAAAAGAAAGTGATTTTTTTAAATGATGTAAGGAATGTTCAAAGGGATTTTTCTTTGTTCATGCAATGTCTCAACTTAGGGAATATTATGTGTAGTTTCATCAAGAGAGGAAAAGAGCAAATGTACTCATCTTGTATGCAAGAGAGGCAATGTATCGTCTTATATGAAAAAGAGGAAAAATGCAAAGTCTCGTCCTGAGCAACATTGTATGTAATGTTTCCAAGAGAAGGAATCGCAAGAAATACAACATCCTAGCTCAATTGGTATGTTTTTCTTGGTGGGATTTCCTCATGCCCTTTCTAGTAGAAGATATGACTTTACATGCAACCAAGGAAAAAATATAAAGGTATGTTAAGAATGAAGTCTTAAAATCTATAATTTACCAAGATTGGACATGGCAAGTAACTTATTGGAATCTAAGTTCCAATGCACCACTTTGATAAACTCGTTGGATAGACTAGTTGGTTACTACAAATGAGGTTCTTAATGACAACAAACAGTGAACACAAGAATCAACACTCACTTGCTTAGCCACTTAAGGTTATTCAACTATTCATGTTCCACTTAAGGCATGGTATTAGGTGTAGTCTTTTGTTGGCATAAATTGATGCTAATTTATCACAATTTCACACCCTTTAATATATCTCACCGGTAAACATTCTTGCAAGAACTTTCCTACGAGTTTCTTGTTGTGGGGTATGTCTCATAGTAATCCCTGTCTTAAAGGTGAATCAAAGCAATAAAATAATTTTTGAGTGTTTCTCTTGCACCCAATATTGCACGAAGTCCAAGGGGAGAGGATATGTACTCAAAATTCACCAGAGACAAAATCACACATTTTAGGCACTAGTTCATTTTAAACCCCAAAGCAATGGTGAGTTCATTTTAAGCACCACAAACCAAGTGTGAATTTTCTTTTTCAATTTTAGTCAAAAATAAAAGTCTAGTGAATTTCAAATGTTCAATTTTATCCCAACTTTGAAAAAATCAATCAATTAGTTTTAAACCCAAATTGATCTAGTTGGCCTAAACAAAAAACAAAAGTGGCAATTGAATGCTATAGACTTCTACAATATGAATTTAAAAGTTCGTTTGTAAGTTTAAATTCAATTCCCACATCCAACTCAAAAATTCTTTAAGTTATTTAATTAAAGTCATTTTAAGCATTAACTTCAAATAATAAAATGCTTTTAGATGAAAAGACGAATGATTTTGGATGATTATGATAACAAATTAAGCATCAAGATGGGGATCCTAGAATTATTAATTCTAACTGTATGATTATGCAATCATAAATAAAAATATTAGCATGGAAATTTAACAAGATATCTAATCCTCTATCTATCATACATTTTATGACTTCAATATGTCAATGTCATCCTCGGTTTCTACAAGGATTTCCCCCTGCAAGTGAACCGCAAAAAAATGATGCTTCGTGTGGGGTTAAAATAATGCATCCTCTACAAATTTCTAGGGTTTCACCTAGAAGGAAGAGGGTTTTCCTTTACCACCAGGGGCATCAAATGTTGTCATGCATTCAATACTAGGGATTGAATATGTAATGGAATATGAAAAGTACTAAAATTTAATATGTAAACCTAACTATTTAACCTAAACTAATAGAGTTTATAATGTTGGAAAATAGATGATGTATCATAACAATGCTAAAAAGATGATTAAATTAATTGAAATAACCTATTAAATTAAATGGGTGCACATGGAAACCAAAGAGGGTTGAAGCAGAGTTTGTGGAAGTCACTGGAAATCTAGAAAATCAAGTTTTTGAGTCACCTAGGACACTTATGCCAAGTGGAGCGACCTAGTCCCTTTTCGAGAAAACTACTTTTGGAGCCAGTTTTGTCAACTGGGTCTCCAAATCTACAACTTTCAATGTCAGAAATATTTAGCAGGACTAGGTCACCATTATGGATGACCTAGTCACTTTCAACTTTTTTGAAAAATTGAAAGTGGACATGGAGGCCTCTGGTCTATGTTCTTCTTCTTCACGGGAATCTAGATCCAAATCTGCAAAGTAACCTACAAAATAGAAGATGTTTGGATTTCTAATGTGGGGTTTACCTTGGTCAAACCCCTGTCTTGTATTTAAACTTGTAATGAAATAGAAAATCCACATAAATCCTATCCCTAAGTGTGTCT